>CAUYQU010045471.1:0-23491 GCA_963574635.1 Cheracebus regulus | reverse complement strand
TGGCCCCATTTTATTATCAAATGATCTGTTCAAATGCAACTTTCACAGACATCTTCCCTACACTAGAAAATCTGAAGTAGCCTGCTCATCCATATAATTCTCTAACTAGAATTCCTACAAAATAGCATCACCTGGGTAATTGAGAACATTTTCCATGTATGTCATGTGGACAAAGCCAAAGTTCATGTGCCCAGATTCTTCTGAAAAGTCCCTAATGATAAATATTAAGCTTTTTATTCTGTAAATAATATTTTAGTAGAGTATCAGAATACAGAAAATGCCCATTTGCATAATAGCATTAATATAATTAAATACTTTATACTGTTATACATAAACATATTTGAATGTGTTTCGGTTCATAGGCCTATGCAGAGCTATTTAAATATGTACATTCAAATAATTATATGAATGTTTGAATAATCATGTCTCGTCAAGCTTCTTCAAAGATGATTTAATTTTTTTTTCTGACAGAGGTGCCAAATAGGTGATTGATAGATGAATAAAGTACACAAATTCTAATTCTGTATTATGTAAAGAGCCAAATAACTTGAGGTTGGTTGTTTTTTCTAGATTCCAAAACTGACTAAAAGCATTTTTCCTTGACCAACAAACAAAATAGAATTTAAACGCAGATCATTATGTTGACAGCACAACTGTCCAATTCAATGTCACTCTGATGCAAGTAAGAAGGAGCCAAGATGACAACATTTAAAATATCCTCTTTAAAGTTCAATTCCATTTTACATACTATTCTGCATTATCTTAGAATCACACCAATTTGATTCTTCTTGGTGAGCAACTATTATATATATGAATATAGCCCTGGTTTGTTTTAACAGAATTATATTTTATTTTTCTTTGATTCTCAAAATATACCATTGAGATAAAATCAATCTTTTTACCACCATTTGAAATATTAGTTTTAAATCCAGCACTGCTTCTTTATATTTTATTGTGCTTTCTAAAAAAGACTCAGACTGCAACAATCTGAAGCTCAGGGTTTGCTCTTTTGAAAATCAATTCTATATTATGTGTTTTAAGAGAAACAACTTTATCTTAAACAGGCTCAACATTATCAAATAAAATGTATACAAATCATCTAAAGATGTCCATCAGTTGACAATTGTGAGTTAGGCATTTATCATTATAGCAGTGTGTGTGTGTGTGTATGTGTGTGTGTGCATTTACCTGTTCCACACACACACATACATTTTTCAGCTTTTGAGGCACAGGCATTTTATTAATTTACATAAGAGTTAAATACTAAATTAATGTACTTCTTTGAATATTATTGAAGCAAATTTTGGAAAGCACTTATTTTCATGATATGAAACTTCTGTATATGTATTTCTAATTTAATTGGAGGATTGTTGACTAAGCTTTAACAATTGGCTTATTCCTGTGTATAATGGAACGGTCACAGAAAAGAATAAAAGAAGAGAGAACAGTAACCTTAGCACCATAATTCAAGGCATCTTTGCATGGACAAGAGATAGAAACATGATTAATATGTAACATTTGAAAAGAAAAGTAGAAAGTAGAGAAGTAACTGACCCTCCCCTCCTGCCTGACAGTTTCTGGGGTACTTGTTATGTGCTTTCATAGCTCTTTATTCTTCTCCATAGAATCCATTTACATGTTGCATTATATATTTTATAATTAATGCCAATCTGTCTCCATGAAAAGTAAACTTTTTAAATTCAAATATATGAATAACTTTTTTGAATATATGATAAACATTGTTTTTGACAATGAAAATATTAAAAGTATTTGAAGAAAATCCTCATTAATTTTGTGATCGTATATATTTTCAATCAAAATATGTGTGCATACATATATATAGATGGATGGATATATATATATATATGTGTGTGTGTGTTTGACAATTCAGAAATCAAATTCAGAACAATAAATATATAATAACTATGCTCAAATTAACTTCAAATTTTATTAAATATACATACATGAATAACTGCAAGTTTTAGTGTTGCAGGCATAAAGGGTAATGCAATCAATATGATCAATATGCTTTCTATAGACATTAGATAAGTTAATACATATAAATGGCTTATAACATCGTCATCATTATAATCATAATGATATTTTTCTATAAAAACATGACATTCCATGACAATTAAACTTTCACAAAGTAAACTCAATCTTTTCTATCCCTTTGGGCCTCACAGAAATATAACCTTGACTAATGTGATGAAATAGCTGTGTAGCTCTGTGGCGCTTGACCACCTGGAGAGGAGAATATTGATTGTATAATTAACTGTGACCTGCAAAGTACAGCCACTAAAATTACTTTAAAAAAAAATTTCCCTTTCTGAGCATTTAAATGGAAAACAAGGAGAAAAAAGAAGATACTTAAAGAGTAATAGTCACTAAAGTTTAAATAATCATCATGATCGTACCTTTCTATAATTCATTGTAATTGCTGATATATTCAGATAAGAAAACAGACTGGCATAAAATAAATTGGACAAGGAATCCTAGTAAAATATTTGTGATTTGAGATTTTAAGGATGGGAAAATCACTAGTTTTTACATTTTGTCATTTATAAGAGGGACTAATGCAGTTTAAAAAACCCGATAGTCCTAATTGAAGTTTTAAAAAATGAACATAAATACCATTAAAAAAAAAACACATTTGAAAATTGTAAGTGATAAAATAGGCCAATGTTGTTGTCATGTTAATAAAATAAATATTGTTTATTGTAGCTTGCCAAGCCCCTTCTTACATTCTATATTTTTTAGTAATAATGCATCTCCAATTTTTAAGAGGTACATGTTTACCTTTTATACAAATGAGCAAATACACACATAATTGCAAATGTATTTAGATATTATCGATTTTTAAAATATATTTTAAAGTCATATCAATTTATACCAAATAGTTCATTTTGTCATTTAAATTGACCTTATATAATTTAAATTACAATTCCTTTTACTTTATAAAATTTCTTACTATAAAAAATGTTGAATATATATTCTATACATTAGAATATTAGACTATATATATATTTAGCTAAAAAAAGTCTTCAATGTCTACAATCAGAAGCTGCATAGGCAACCATTATAGACAGCTTCTTAGGTATCCATACACAAATAACATTTTAATATTTATGCATTTATATTATTGGTTTTCTAAAAATAGAAGTACACTCTAGAGCTCTTTCACTTAATATTCTCAGTGATTCATCAGCAACCTACTGATCAATATATTAAATATATAATATATCTCAATGATTGATCAATAATATATATCATTTACCTTACTTCTTCCAGTGCCTTTCCCAGGTTGCCTAGAAATGGAGCCGAAGGTAAAGATTTTTGTATATGTGATTTACTAGTAGAGTGCTCCCAGGAGAAATCTGGGAGAAAATAAAGGAATCTGAATAAGGTGTGGGAAGAGGTAAACACAGATACTTTTAGCCAAAGTCTAGCCTCAGCTTTATCCCTGGGGACTTCTGGAGTATGAGTGGCACAAAAGAGTTGCTTCATCTCCAAAGAAGGGGGCCAGATTTTGCACTGCAGTGTCAGTGTGTAATTGGCAACAAGTGTCTTTGCAACTCCCAGAAGGAAACATAATCTCCCAAGTGAGGTGATTACAGTTACTGAAGCCAATTCCCTAGAAACATTGTAAGCTGTTGTAAATTATAAGTGGTTAGCAGCCCAAACTCACAGAACCTGGGGGATGAGTTGATCTGGTTGTCAAAAGGAATCTGGGCAATGTACCAAAATACGATACTGGTGGCATTATATCACATTGCCAGGATATGGAACTATGCTTTAATTACTTTTTGTTGAGGAATACTTCATTGTTTCCCTATTTAGCAAGTATAATGTTATAGACTATTTTTGTGCCAGTGATTTTTTTGCATATTATAAAGCCTATCTTTAATAAAAAATTCTGGAAGTTTAAATATTGAGTCAAAGGTTATATTCATTTTAAAGTTTGATGTTGCTGAATGATTATCCAAAGAGGTTCACATTCTTCATATTATTCATTGACACTGTGAATTAAATTTTAGAACCTTAATTATCTTGATGTGAAAATGGTATATAAGTTTGGTTTGATTTTTCACTTTTTAAATTATAGATAGTGTTTAGCACATTTTGTTACCTAAAAGTAATATGCATTTTGGTTTCTGAATAAATTATTTTTCTGTGCTTTTTAGGTACCTAATTTTTCTTATTCGATTTTAAGAACTATACTTATATGTTAAGGGAATTAATAAATTTGTATGACATTTACTCATATATTATTCCAAGTTTGTCTTTTGATCTTTGCTTTTTATTTTCACTATGAAAAAATATTTAATTTCTTGTAATTGAATTACACACCTTTTTGATTTCTTAGCTTTGCAGTTTGTTTAGGAATATCTCCTTTCTTCATACAAATATATATATTTTTTAAAACTCCATACATTTTCTTCCAAAAATTTAAAAATTATCTTTGTTTAAGTAAAAATTAAATTTTTAAATTTTTAAATTTGAAGCCAAATTAAATTTAGGATATTTTAAAATTCAATATGAAACTATTTTGCATTGAGTAAAGTTTACTTTGTTTAATTGATACTGCATGACTATATGTTTTGTAAAATATAATTCATATCACTGAATACCCAAATACATGGAATTTGTGTGTGCCTGAGATATATAAACAAAATTACATTTTAATAAGTTGATAAATTTGTTCAAGTGGATTAATTATAAATAGAAATTAGTGTTCATAATAAAAGTATAAAAAATAAAATACTTGGAAAAACACTAATTCTATTTGAAATATATAAGCAGTTTTAAAATTATAAGCATGTTTTCTCTTTTGCCTTAGAAAGCTGAAATACATTTAATGATAGAATTTTTTCTTATAAAATTTATATTTAAGAGTAAGGTTTTCTTTTCACATTTTATCATCGCTAATAAATAGTTTACAGCATGCCAAAACTGTCTCAAACTAGTCAATTTGCTTCATCTTTTATATGTTTTTTAGTTTTGTCTACAAAGTAGTTTATAATTCTGTTAAGGGGTTAAAATGTGATCTTAAAATAACTCATTTACTTACAGGGCTATTGACTGGATCAACTCTAGCAATATTTCCTTTGTTGTTTATATATACAGCAATTCAGTTCAATCACTCTTTAGACCTTACAGAATTTGTTATATATCAAAATAAAAATCAAAGCCATCTAGAAGTAATTTTTAATAAATTTTAGACAGTTTCGAATCAATCTAAACATCAGATAATTAAAAACCATCATAATGGAAATATAATGCTAGTGTTTGCAAATAGGATAATTCTCAACATGGGTATCTAGTTTATCTTCTTAGCTTAACTTCTTTAAACCACTAAACTAACACACAGGTAGTTTTAAAATACAAACATCACAAATAAGGTAGAATCATTTCTATATAACATTGAAATAATTGAGTGACATTGTCTACATTTTCTTATTTCATTACACCCAATTTCTTTCTATTAGTATATCTGGGAGGCTTTAACATTTTTTAAAAGGTAAAATCCAAAAAGAATTTTAATGATTTATAACAGACAAGAACTTTGGATTCTGCTGATTTTAAAAATATAAGAGGATCCAAGTTTATGTTCAGAATATATTGTAAATAAGTCATTACATTTCAGGATTTGATTACAGGAATAATTTCTTCCCATGCATCTCCCCCTTGGCAAATGTAAGCACCTCTGCTTATAAGTTATTTCTCAGCAGACATTTTTAGTGAACATGGCTCTCAGGAGACTTTATGGCCAGAACTGGAAAAAAATGAATGTTCCTTTTCACCAGCGCTGTTTTAGTGGCAGCTATATAGTTCCAAGAGCAGACAGATACTGAGTCAGATCAAAACAAAGTCACTCAAAGAATGGATACTGTAAGGTCAGACACAATAAATAGACTATGTATGCACATCAACATACCTATTCAGGAATCAGACATATGGCACAATTTGGGATGATTCAGAGCGGGTTTTATGAACCAGTATATCTGGCAGTGTGTATGGCACCAGTAAGAAAGAAGAAAAAATGATGAGACATTTGGGAATTCAGTCATCAGCACTTCAGTGATCAAATGAAGAAATGACACTTAGGTATAATAACTTGAGTATTTTATCCCTGCGAAAAATCTGGGCAGCTGGTATGTGAGAGTTAACACTGAGTGTAGACTTGATTGGATTGAAGGATATAAAGTATTGATCCTGGGTGTGTCTGTGAGGCTGTTGCAAAAAGAGATTAACATTTGAGTCAGAGAGCTGAGAAACCAACCCACCTTTAACCTGGGTGGGCACAATCTAATCAGCTGCCAGCACAGCTAGAATATAAGGCAGCAGAAAAATATTTAAAGAGAGACTGGCCTAGCCTCCCAGCCTACATCTTTCTCCCGTGCTACATGCTTCCTGCCCTTGAACACTGGACTCCAAGTTCTTCAGTTTCAGAATTCGGATGGGCTCTCCTTGCTCCTTAGCCTGCAGACAGCCTATTGTGGGACCTTTTGATAGTGTGAATTAATACTTAGTAAACTCCTCTTTATTTATATATCTCTATTCCATTAATTCTCTTTCTCTAGAGAACCCAAATACAAATTTTGGTATCAGGAGTAGGGCCCAGGACAGGAGACGGCTCTGCAATTGGTACAGGCTGCTTTGCAAGCTGCTCTGCCACTTGGTCCACATGACACAGCAGATCCAACGGGGCTTGAGACGTCAGTGGTAGATAGGGATGCTGCTTGGAGCCTTTGGCAGGCCCCCATAGGTGGATCACAGCAGAGGTCTCTAGATTTTGGAAAAAGGCCCTGCCATCTTCTGCAGATAACTAATCTCCTTTTGAGAGACAGCTCTTGGGCTGTTACTGGGCTTTAATGGAAACTGAACATTTGACTATAGGCATCAAGTCACCATGTGACCTGAATTGCTTATCATGAACTGGGTGCTTTATGACCCATCTATCCATAAAGTGGGTTGTGCATAGCAGCATTCCATCATCAAATGAAAGTGGTATATACGTGATTGGTCTTGAGCAGGTCCTGAAGGCACAAGTAAGTTACATGACGAAGTGAATCAAATGCCCATGGTCTCCACTCCTGTCAGCCTGCCTTCTCTCCCACCACCTGCACCGATGGCCTCATGGGGAGTTCCCTATGATTAGCTGACAGAGGAAGGGAAGACTAGGGCCTGGTTGACAGATGGTTCTGTACGATATCCAGGCACCACCCAAAAGTGGAAAGCTGCAGCACCACAGCCCCTTCCTAGGACATCCCTGAAGGACAGCAGTCAAGGGAAATCTTCCCAGTGGGCAGAACTTACTTAGAGCAGTGCACCTGGTTGGGTACTTTCCATGAAAGGAGGAATGGCCAGATGTGCATTCCTATACTGATTCATGGGGTGTAGCCACTGGTTTGGATGGATGGACAGGGACCCAGAAGAAGCATTATTGGAAAATTGGTGACAAAGAAATTTAAGGATAAGGTATGTGGATGGACCTCTCTGAGTGGTCTAAAACTGTGAAGATATTTGTATCCCATGTGAGTGCTCTATGACAGGTGACCTCAGCAAAGGAGGATTTTAATAATCAAGTGGATAGGACGACCTGTTGTGTGGACACCACTCAGCCTCTTTCCCCAGCCACTCTTGTCGTGGCCCAATGGGCCCATAAACAAAGTGGCCATGATGGCAGGTACAGAGGTTATGCATGCACTCAGCAACATGGACTTGCACTTGCCAAAGGCTGACCTGGCTACTGCCAGTGCTGAGTGACCAGTTTGCCAACAGCTAAGACCAACACTGAGCTCTCGATATGACACCATTCCTTGATCAGCCAGCTACCTGGAGGCAGGTTGATTATACTGGAACTTTTCCATCATAGAAAGGGGAGAAGTTTGTCCCTCACTGGAATAGACACTTACTCCAGTTATGGGTTTGCCTATCCTGCACACAATGCTCTTTCAAGACTACCATCTGCAGACACACGGAACGTCTTATACACTGTCATGGTATTCCATATAGCATTGCCTTTAACCTAGGCACTCACTTTATGGCTAAGAAGTGCAGCAGTGGGCTCATGTAATTCACTGGTCTTACCATTTTCCACATCAGCCTGAAGCACCTGGATTGATAAAAGGGTGGAATGGCCTTTTGAAGTCACAATTACAATGCCAAACAGGTGACAATACTTTGCAAGACTGGGGCAAAGTTCTCCAGAAGACCATGTATGCTCTGAATCAGCATCCAATATTTGGTACTTTTCTCCCATATCCAGGATTCATGAGTCCAAAAACAAGGGGTGGAAGTGGAAGTGGCACCACTCACCATCACCCTAGTGATCTACTAGGAAAATTTGTGTTTTCTTTTTCCACAGCATCGTGTTCTGCTGGCCTAGAGGTCTTAGTTCCAGAGAGAGGAATGCTGCCACCAGGAGACACAATGATCCTATTAAACTGGAAGCTAAGATTGCCACCTGGACAAGTTGGGCTCCTCCTACCTTTAAGTCAACAGGCTAAGAAGGGAGTTACAGAGTTGGCTGGGGTGACTGACCCAGACTATCAAGATGAAATCAGTCTACTACTCCACAACAGAGGTAAGGAAGAGTACACATGGAATACAAGAGATCTATTAAGGCATCTCTTAGTATTACCATGCTCTGTGATTAAGGTCAGTAGGAAACTACAGCAGCCCAATCCAGGCAGGACTACAAATGGTCCAGGCCCCTCAGGAATAAAGGTTTGGATCATTTCACCAGGAAAAACCATGACCTACTGTGGTGCTTGTTGCAGGCAAAGGGAATACAGAATAGGTAGTAGAAGATAGTCATCAACAACTATGACTACATATGCAGCTGAAGATATAAGAAATATAAGTGTCATGAAAAAATGAGAAAGGTCAAGTATTTCCTCCTTCTTTTGTTAAAAACATGTTTGTGCATGTATACTCTTGTACTAAGAAAATGTCTTCATTTTATATCCTTTTCCTTTATCATGTAACATAAGATTTATTGACTTCATACCAGCATTTAATACTGTCAACTTTATGTAATAGTATTTGAGTTGAGGATTGGTGCGTTTCCAGTGGTAGGAAGGATAGTTGTATTATGTTAGGCATAATTATGACCTTATTATTGTCTTTATTTGAAGATTATGTATGATCTCAGAAGATGAGTATGAGTTCAAGTTGACAGGGGTGGACTTGTGATGGTTAATACTGAGTAACAACCTGATTGGATTGAAGCATACAAAATATTGATCCTGGATCTGTCTGTGAGGCTGTTACCAAAGGAGATTAATATTTGAGTCAATGGGCTCAGGAAGACAGACACCCGCTTAATCTGGTGGGCACCATCAACTCAGCTGCCAGCAAATAAAAAGCAGGTAGAAAATTATGAAAAGGGGAGCCTCCCAGCTTACACCTTTCTCTCATGCTGAATGTGCTGGATGCTTTCTGCCTATGAACACTGGACTCCAAGTTCTACACTTTTGGAGCTCAGATTGGCTCTCCTTGTTCCCTCAGCCTTCAGATGGCCTATTGTGGGAGGCTGTGATTGTGTGAGTTAATACTTAATAGGATTTCACCTTGTTGGCCAGGCTAGTCTTGAACTCCTGACTTCAAGTGATTGGCCTGCCTTGGCCTCCCAAAGTGCTAGAGTTATAGGTGTGAGCCAAGAGGTCTAGCCAATATTTTGAAATCCATATTTGAAACAACAATTGATATGATACTATGAAATAATGTAGACCACGAGCAATATTCCGTTAGTTCTGTCCCACTAGACAACCCTGACTAACAAAACATGCTATTTAGAATAAATTCTAAGAAAATATCTGAGATAGAATTAAGCTTTTGAATTATCCTATGTGTTTTTGAAGACTCTTAAAAAGAGAGTAATCATTATCTTTACTTGGCTTGTCCAATTATTGCAGATGGTGATAAAAGAACACAGCTGGATAGAGGAGGGGTTACCAATTTTCTGAAAATTTTCTCTGAGGATACAGAATTTAACTTTACTTACTGAATTTAGTTGATAATACATATATGAAGGGTAGCACTATTATAAATGTGCAATATATTATTATCTTTTCAGTTCTGAACTCCATACCAAGGTTAAATCTGGACTACTTATCCAGTAAATAAAAATGGTACACTATTTTAAAGTATTAATCTTTTGTATTGTTTTCTGAAGTAAAAGTCATGGTTACTTCTTAGTAAAAATGGCTATTAGAATTCTTTTATGTATTTTCTCATTAGCTAAATAATAATAATAGTGGTGTCTCTTCATGTCCCTTCATACAGTGTGTTGCTATATAGTGAAAAAATTTAATAGCAACTTACTTGTGCCCTCATTATTGGTATGCTGTAGTCATTTTCTACTTTTCAGTGACTTTGAAAATGATCTTGTACAGTAGTGGCTTCTTATTATCCAGAAAGGTACTAGGAATAGGTGTAATCTCATTATACCCACAACAACTCAGTAGAAAAATATGTAATATTCATGTAAATATCTGTGAAATAGCATAGTTGAATAGCTTCATTTTCTCTGCTAGAAGATGGTACAATTACATTTATTTTTTTAAATGACAAACTCATAAAATTATACAGTGACAATCAGCACAAATGCAGCATTGCCATTTGTGTAGGAGAAATGGGTTATAGGATAAACTCCTAATTTAGCTAATGGAATTTTGAAATAGGGCTTATAACCAAAGTGAAATTAAACACAATAGTCTTAGTCGACTCTATTTTATAATCACTTACACTTTTATTGCTAATTCACCTAATTGAAGTCAGGAGTAAATACACTATTAGCTCCTGATAACTTTAAGTTTGGGTTGAATTTTAGTGTTACAAAGGATGTGTAAGTGTCCAAAAGAAAGATGCACAAATATGCCTAATATTATTAGCAACATAAGACAACAAGAGATTTTAAATTACAAGTTCGGATTCCTGGGTCTAATTATAATGTTTTTTTAGATCATTTGTGACATTATTAAAACTATATTTGAAATCATTTACTTTCTATTAATTAATTTGTTGACATATAAAAAGGAAGATAGCAATAAATAATACCTTTTCTAATACTTATTAAAATCAAGGCTATATATGGATATTATGAAATCCTATATATAGATTATGACTTAACATATTAAAATAAACATTTTAATTTTTTTTTGTTTTTGAGACAGCATGTCACTCTGCTACCCGGGCTGGAGTACAGTGGTGTGAACTCAGTTCACTGCAGCCCCCACTTCCTGGGTTCAAGCAATTCTCTTGCCTCAGCCTCCCAAGTAGCTAGGATTACAGGCACCCACCACCACACTGGGCTAATTTTAATACTTTTTATTAGAGACAGGGTTTTACCTTGTTGGCCAGGCTAGCCTTGGACTCCTGACCGCAAGTGATTGGCCTGCTTTGGCCTCCCAAAGTCCTGGAATTATAGGTGTGAACCAAGAGGCCTAGTCAATATTTTGAAATTCATAATTGAAATAATTGATGTAATACTATAAAATAATGCAGACCATGAGCAATATTAAAATTTTAAAACATGAATTAAAAAATACAACTTTATAATTGTTTTAAACATTAATAAAAATAATGACTGTTGTCCATTATTACTAGATGTTACGACATATGTCTCTCATGTCTGGAAAATATTAACAATAACCACAGCAACAACATGCCAAGAACCTATAGATGTCTTTGCAAATCTTAGAGTATGTATTCTTTAATTGAATTTTCAAAATATTCAAACATATTTATTTATTAATAAAGCTGACTTTTGTTTAAGTTATTGTTCTAGGAAGTATGTGAAACACATTTTGTAATTTTTTTCACAATGTACTCATTTTAAAATGAGTACATTTTTTACGTATTTCTCAGAAACCTTATGATGGGAAACCACTATTTCTCACGTTACAGATGAGAAAACTGATGCCTACAGAAGATCAATAGCCTGCCAATAAGATCTTCTAAATGGTGGTACTGGCTTTTGAACCCACATTATGGCTCAGCAGTCCTCCTTCTTAACTGCTTTCCTACCATTTATAATAACTTAAGGACAATCAGGCAAGTCTGTTTTGGAGGCTTGTTTCTGCAATTAACTCTATGTAGGAGACAAATTAATTAAGATTAGATCTCAATGAATTACAGAGGCAATTCCTTGTTATTATGTCATTTTTAGATGAGCTACCAGTACGAATGTAAACAAATGTGTTTCAAGTATATACTTGTAAGATGAGAAGGGATTAGCCAGGCGTAGTGGTACATACCTGTAGTCGAAGCTACTCAGAGACTGAAGTGGGTGGATTGCTTGAGCCCAGGAGTTCAAGGTTGCAGTGAGCTGTGATTATAACACTGTACTCCAGCCTGGGTGACAGAGTGAGACCCTGTCTCTAAAAAAACCCTATTAAATAAATAAAATAAAATAAGAAGTGAAGTAACTTTGTCCTCAAACAAAAACCAATGTTTACCTCACTTATTTACTAGATACCAGCCTCCAGCCTCAATAAGGAATTGCTGAGTCTACATTTTCTTTCACATATTGCTGGACTAATTTTGTTACTTAAAAAACACTAACTTTGCTACTTACAAGACATTAGTGATGTCTACTAAAAATTATGACTAATTATGAGAATTAAGACAAGGTTTAGTTTAGCAGGGCCAGAGAAGATTTGTTTGGAAGTGGATCTTAGAGTCTTCTTGAAGACTGACAAAGCTGTATTTCCAGAACTGGGTAGTATCACACAGATACATTGCTCCTCGTTTATTAGTGGTAATATGTTTATTATATACTCTCTTGAATGAGTTATATTTCACAAATTTTAAAAAGATTTTAAGGGAAAACCCTTTATACTTCATGACAGTATTTCTAGAAATTACATTTTTGCATTTCAACTGTAAATGATTCTTTTAAATTATTATTATATTTTAATATGAGCAGGTAAGAAAGTACATAAGGCACATCATAGCATTCTTGTACATAAGGACAACACTTTAATGCTATGCTTGGGGCCATTATAAATAGCAGAATCACTAACAAAAAGCACACGCTTTTTAAAAAGTGTCATTAAACAGATCACAAATGAACGACTTGTTCACAGAAAAAAAAATCAAATAAAAAGACAGACCATCACCTTGTTCCATCTCAGCTGAGAATCTGTGCATTGGGTAACTTAAATTTTTTGCAGTTCTGAGCAAGTATAGAAATGAGTGTGAAAGTGGTCTAAGTTCTGTTTTGTGGGTTACAAGAAAGCTTTGGCAAGTAGGCAAATTCATGAATATGGAATCAGCAAATAATGAGGTTCAACTGTATTTTTCATTTAATTTTAATACTATTAATCAAGGTAGTTTTTCCAAAGTTTTGATCTTTTTTATCTACATATGCAAAGAAATTGTATTATCCAAAACTTTTTGGAATACTTCTCTTCTATTCAAGTAATTAGAATCACCTTCTAATCTTGGTGTTATCAATTGCATCTATTAGCAACATAATATAAAATTTGTTTTACTTCAACACATTTTAATACTTCCAAAACAAAAGTTACAGCACTAAACATTCTTTTTAACGGTATAAATGCAATAGCCAGATAATCAGAAAAACACTATGTGACTACTGATATTCTATGATTCCAGTAACAGGATCACTGAAAGTTAAAGGAGCACATAAGGAAGCATTTACATTTTAACTCTTCTGCATGGCGTTATTTAAAATAACTCACTAGGGTATTAGGATGATTAGACAGGTAAATAGTAGTGTAACCAGGTTTGGTTATAGACATAATTGGAATGAACTGGCACTTAGAACATCTGTTGTAAGGGGTAATTGAGGTGTCTATAAATATCTTCTAAGAGAGACTTCCTATATGCCCTGTTGATAGAGTCATTTATTTGATTTATCACATAGAGTCACTGAAAAAGATCCTCTAATAAAATGGCTATCTGGGAAGTTTGACAGCCCAACCTCCACTACCTACCATTAAAACTTTTCCAATATTAGTTTACTATATCAATTACTAGCCACCGGTTAAGACTCTTAAAAGGTGTGGTATGAAAAAAAATCCTAATGAATTTCTGAAAATCAAAGATGTTGGAATCCTTGAGTGGGGGGAAAATATTTGCCAAACACATATGTAACAAAGGATTGATATACAACATCAATAATATTTCTCACTTTTTAAAAAAGGCAGGTTAAACAATTTAATGAAACAAACAATATACTCAAAAAGCACTTTTCAAACAATCAAATGTCAAATAAACATAAAATGTGTTCAGCATCACTTGTCATCAAGATGATGCAATTTGAAATCACAATGAGATAAATTTACATATTCACCAGAAAAGACACATTTAAAAATGTCCACACAGCTAAATGTTGGGAAGAATGAGGCATAAATGGAAATTTCATATAATGCTGGAAGAAATAAATACATTGCCTCAATTTGTTTGGAAAATTTGTAGTTGTACCTACTGATGGTAAAAATATACGCATTGTACGTGACCTGGAAATTCCATGATTATAACACACGAAATGCCTAAATATATGCATCAAGAAACACTAAGAATGTTTGTATGTTTTTCATTATAAAAATATGAGAGCAATCCAGAAGTTATTCAGGAGTAGAACGGATTATTTTTTGTGTTATATTTAGATAATATTATGCTACTCACCAATGAAAAATAACTACTGCTATCCTCTATAATATAGATGAATATCACAAACAATAAAATAAAGTCAGTTACAAAATAGCATATACTATATATTTTCATTTATCTAATGTTCAAAAATCATATGTAACCAATATATAGTGTTAGAATCTGATCAGTTAACTTTGGGGCAGATTGTGGCTGGGAGGGGCAGATTGTGGCTGGGAGGGGCAGATTGTGGCTGGGAGGGACAGGATAGAGGCTTTGTGAATATTGGTGTGTTTCCAATTTCCTTTGCTTTTTGTGCTTTCCTTTCCATTGGGTCTGTTTTATTTAAAAATCTACTTAAAAACAAGTTCAATAATTTTTATTTTATCAAGTTTAGTAAGTGGAAAATTGTTTATTCATGACATAAGTGTTTAAATTTTAGAAACTTTAAAGAGGGTTAAGCAACCCAACTCTTGATATTCACATAATGTTCCAAATTATATCTTCAGTGTAAAAGCTTTAACTTAGTTTTCTGTTAAATAATATAGCTTTTAAAATAAAAGATGACAGGGTCATCATCCAGCAGAGTATTCCCTGCAAGCTAATATCCTGTACTGTAGCATTTTTTTCTTTAATAATGTATATTTGTTTTAGAAAATCTGCCAGATATTTTATGAGCTATTTAGCTAGAATTACATTGGTTATAAACGACTGCATGTTCTGTGGCCTGACTCAGGCTCAGTCATTCTTGACACTGATGAAAATTTTCAGAAAGCCAATTATTTAAGGTATAGAACTTTTTATGTAGATTTACAAAACACTTATGATTCTTATTTGGACTCTTATTTTTCTGGGCTACATAGCCTCATTTTTTTCTAAAACTGTTATTTTCCTACTATAGATATTAACTACAATTTTAATTTTTTTAAAAAAATTCTTAGGAATTCTCTTTAGGCAAAACAAAGCAATACGATGATTAATCCTAACTAAAGCAGATTATCTTCTGAACGTGTGTGTGTGTGTGTGTGTATGTGTGTGTGTGTGTGTGTGTGTGTGACAGAAACAAATTGACTCGAGTTTCCAAGAAAGTAGCCTATTATTCAGACTGCTATTTTTAATCTCATGTAAATATGCATGGTTGGGTGTTGCTAATTATAATATAAACCATAAAACTCTCTTACCTTAACTTTTTTTAAACATCTCACATCTAATTGGCAATATAGACTCTAGGTATTTTGATATATTGTTTCTGGACATTTATCTCCTTTAGAAAAAAAGAACAAAACAGGAAAGGCAGGAAATGCTTATGGAAGCCCTTCTCTTCATGTCTTTATTTTCTAATTCTACATTTAAAAATCACAGCACAGTTTTACAGGCAGTCACATTTAACAGAATTTAAGTACCTATCTAACCAGAAAAAAAGAAGCCCGTTCTGAGTATGATTAGTAGTGTGGGTAACTTAAACAGTATTTTAGTAGAATAATGTAATTATGGTGTTAGTCAGGTGTGGTGTTAGCCAGGTGTGGAATTCATGCCTGAATTCCTAGCATTATGGAGGCTGAAGCAGGAGGACCACTTGAGTTCAGGAGTTTGAGACTAGCCTGGGAAACACAGTGAGAACTTGTCTCCACTAAAAATGAAAAGAATTTTTTTTTTTAAATTAGCTGGATGTGGTGGCATATACCTCGTCTCAGCTACTTGGAATGCTGAGATGGGAGAATCACTTGTAAGTTTGAGGCTGCAATGAGCCATGCACTCCAGCCTGGAAGTGCTGCACTCCAGCCTGGAAGACCAGAGCAAGATTATGTCTCAAAAAAATAATAATGCATTTATAGTGTTGTCTGATTTTTATGCTGTAAAAGTGTCTCTTATTTGATGTGCAATCATGAATTTCTGATGTCCATTGTTTCAATCTTTTATTCTCCTGAATTACAGGTTGAAAAAAGCAATATAGACATCCCTTTAACATCCTTATTGTTACGCTATTACTTTGTTACAAACATGCCTTCGACTTAAGCCATCCTTTGCTATATTATGACTTCAGCATCTTATGTTATGTAGTTGAAAGGTGACTCACCATATTCTTTTACACTTCTTCCCTTCCTTCTTTCTCACAACACAGAAAACTTATACATAGCTCTAGAATATGTGATATATATCTAACAGCAGAAAAGAAAAAAAAATAAGCCAAAATAGACTGTAAAATGCTTACTTGGTCATGTATATAGTCTGGGTAAATGTTACAAAATGAATATATTCTAATAGTCTTAGTATTTATCATTTCTTAATGTCCTCATGACAAGTTGAAATAGTTTTATTTCATATTCATAAAATTTCATCGCATGTAAATACTAAGGCATACAGGTAAAAGTGATATGGTTTGGCTGTGTCCCCACCCAAATCTCATCTTAAATTCCTACATGTCGTAATTCATGTGGAGGGAGTTAATTGAATCATGAAGGCAGGTCTTTCTCATGTCATTCTCATGGTAGTGAATAAGTCCAGTGAGATCTGATGGTTTTAAAAAGAGGAATTTCCCTGCACAAGCCTTCTTCTCGTTTGTTGCCATGTGAGACATGCCTTTCACTTTCCACCATGATTGTCAGGCCTCCCCAGCCATGTGGAACTGTAAGTCCATTAAACCTCTTTCTTTTGTAAATTGCCCAGTCTCAGGTATGTCTTTATCAGCAGTGTGAAAATGGACTGATACAGAAAAAGATTAAAATATTTGCCACACTCTCCTAAAGTCATTTTTTTTAATGTATGGTAGGGATTTTTTCCCCCAAGATTAATAATGAAGTGCTGTTCGTATGAGATGATGGTTAGGTGTTGTTTAAGGGGACTGAAGAACTCATATGAAGAAGCAAAAAACAAATGAAAGTAGTAGGTGGAAAAACCAGGGCTTTAACTACTTTATTCTTCAGATCATATAATGGGTGATTTTTAAGCACACCATCACTTTGTTGTCAAAACAGATCTTCGAGAAAGATCTTTCAATAATGGTTTAAGGGACACTGAGAGATGGCAAGTTTCTCACACAACTGTTTAAATGTCAGAGTTGGAAAAGAAACAACGGTTTGTCTAGCTTTCCTTCCCTGGTTCTTAACTGGTGAACTGCCTGCCACACGATACAGACCTCAGTGTAATGCTTGAATACTCATGTATTTACAGCAAAGATTCCATTTTTAATTTAGGTGTAATTTGCATGCAATAAATGTACAAAGTTTAATTTTGCTACTTTGATGAATTTTGATAATGATGTACATCCATGGTACCACTATCCAAAACAACACGTAGAATATTTCCATGATTTCCAACATTTTCTTCATACCTTTTTTAGACATTTTTTATCCATTCCTGGAGACAACCATTTTCTATGTCCCCAAATTATTTTTGCCTCATTTGGATGTCAAATATGCAGCATTATACAGTGTGTATTTATCTGTCTGGTATCTTTCACTTGACATAATGTCTTTTTGAGATTCAGCCAAGCTGTTGTATGTATTAGTAATTTGTTCCTCTTATTGCTGTGTGGTATTCCTTAGCAATGATGATCTGAATGACTATACCATCATTTGTTTATACATTTCCCTATTAATTGATATTAGTAATGTTTCCAGCTTTTGCTCTTAGGAATAAGACCTTTTGCATGTTTTTGTACAATATTTGTCCTTTAAAAAAGTTTTCTATTCATGTGCTTAAATTTATTGGATTAAATTACTGAATCTTGGAATTACTCTAATATGTGTGTTCAATTACAAGAAACTGCCTAACATTTTTCCAAGTGGTTACACCATATTTCACTCCCACCAGCAAAGTATGTGTAGCACAGTAATTGTGTCTTAATATTTTTCTCTTAAGAGTCTTTTTATTTGCACTGGTTATATAACCAGAAAAAATCCTGTTTTGAATGTTGTTAAAAATGTTACCCAACTTAGACAACATTTTATTGGAATGCTATGATATATAATGTTTCTAATGTAAGTGCTATAGGAGATAATTTCTTATTTGATGTGAATTCATTAATCTCTAGTGTTCAAGATTTAAAATTTTCGGCTGGGTACAGAGGCTCATGCCTGTAATCCCAGCACTTCGGGAGCCTGAGGCAGGCAAATCACGAGGTCAGGAGATTGAGACCATCCTGGCCAATATGATGAAACCCCATCTCTACTAAAAATACAAAAATTAGCTGGGCATGACAGCATGGCTGTAGTCCAAGCTATGACAGGAGAATCGCTTGAACCCGAGAGGTGGAGGTTGCAGTGAGCCACGATCACACCACTGCACTCCAGCCTGGCAACAGAGCAAGACTGTCTCAAAGGAAAAAAAAAATTAAGATTTTCAATAGATAAAAGTAAGATATCCATATATTAAACAAATATGTTATTCCGCTACTATATTGTTCTACTACAAGCTGCTGTTTTAAAAATACAGTAGTGCTACTCTTATTCTCATTGTTATTATTACTGTTTAATAGGCACATCTTAAAATGTGAATTCTGCTCTGCAAAAGTAATTTGTTTCTTCAAAAATTAACTATGAAAAATATTTGTCAATTTGGTTTATTTTCTCAGCTCCAAGGCCCATATTGAGAGATTGTGCCTGAGGGAAGAAGCAGACCATTAAACAGATAACTTCTAATCTGTTCTCTAAATTACTGATTTCATTTGTGATAGAGTGTGGAAAAGTTCAAACCTAAGGGAGCTTTCAAAGATAGTGGTGGTTGCAGTAAAAGCAATTCAAAAATGATTGGTAAATTTACTGAAGACACAGTTTAAACTGTAGTCAGCTAGTTGCTGGAGAGGACTGGGAAAAGTGATAGCCAGAAGAAGCTGACTTTAGAACTTAAATCATACACTGATCTCAGAAACTATCTTGCAAATTCGCCCTTTATAGCTGGATTAGGCTAGTGAGGAATTTATATCTTCAGAAAATACTTGAATACAATAGAATAATTAGCCAGAAATTAGTGGAACTTTTGGGTGTGATCATGGAAAGAAAGGAAGAGAGCCCTGCCAAAACCACTGTTATTTCAGGGTAGTTGTGGACATACTCGAAGTCATGTCTCTCAGGAGCAACAGTAGAGGTTTAACAGAGGGATGGGGAAAAGACTTCACTAAAATAATCTTGTCATTTATTTTGAAAAATAAATGAAGTAAAAATAACAAGCCCTGAAGTAGGGAGACAAGAATCCAGAGTTCCTACAATATTATTAAAAATGCCTATTTTCCAACAAAACATTTACAGACATGCAACAAACAGGAACATATAACTATTCCACTGGAAGAAAAAATGAACTGCCTGTGAGAGCGAACAGATATCAGATTTAGGGAAAAAAGACTTCAAAGTAGCCATAATACTTACGTTCAAAGAATTAAAAGAAGTCATAAATAAGAAAATGAAAGTATGAGAATCACATTGCATCACACAAAGAATATCAACAAAGGGATATAAATTATGAAAAAGAACCAAAGGAAATTCTGGAGTTGAAAAGCATAACTGAAATAAAAAATTTATTAGAGGAATTAAATAGTAAATTAGAATTGACAGAAGAATCAGTGAACATAAAAATGGATCTATAGAGATCATGCAATTCAAAAAACAGAGAAAATAAAGAATAAGGATAAACGAACATAAACAGGGAATCAGAGGAATATGGAACCCCATTAAACAGAGCAACATAGGCATATTGGGAGTACAAGAGGGAGATAAATGAGGAGAAGATAAAATTTTTCAATAAATAGTTTAGGGTGAAAACATCTCAAATTTATTGAAAACCACTAGTACTCAGATTAAGGAGGCTCAATAAATTTTAAATGAAATAAATGCAAAGAGATCCACTAATCAATATACAATAGCAAAAATGCTGGAAACCTAACATGAGAAGAAAATTTTGAAAGCAGCAAGAGAAGAAAATGATTCATCATTTACAAGGAACCCTAAATGTGATTAATAGCTGACTTCTTAGCAGAAAAGACGAAGATATGATGACAGTTGGGAAAATGTATTTAAAGAGCTCAAAGAAAACAAAAACTGGCTATAAAAAATTATACATCAGACAAAGTTGTTAAATGTGAAACCAAGATAGTGGTATCTAAAGATAAAAACAAATGAGTAAACTAGGGAATTTATTGCTAGCATATCTTCCTTAAAATAAATACTAATGGAATTTTATCAGACTGAAATCAAGTGACCAGTGACCCTAGAGTATAATTTGAATCTATACAAAAAAGCGAATAATCATAGTAAATTAATTATATAATTACAAAAGATAGTAGAAATTAACTATTTATTTTTCTGTCTTCTCTTTACTGATTTGAAAAGCAATTGTATAAAATAATATGTATACAATGTAATCTTGGGCCTGTAACATATAGTAATGCAATTTTTTTTTTCAGTAACAACCTAATAATGGTGGGTAGTAGCTAAGCTACATTAGCCTAAGTAAATAATGCTATATGGTAACTCAAATCCATAAAAACAAATGAAGAGAACCAGAAATAATAGAGTTGATAAAAATATATGAATATGTAATAGTCTTTATTCTCTCAGCATTATGTATGTAATATGTGTCAGACAGAAAATAATATAAAAGAAAAACATAAAAAAGAAAAAACAAATGCAATGAAAAGGACCTAGCAGCAACTTGTCAATGTTTAGTCTAACCATATCAACAATCACTTTACATGGAAGTGATTTAAATAAGCCTTCTTTTTTTTTTTTTTTGAGACAAAGTCTTGTCCCATCGCCAGGCTGGAGTGCAGTGGCAGGATCCCAGCTCACTGCAACTTCCATTTTCCGGTTTCAAGAAATTCTCCTGCCTCAGCCTCCCGAGCACCACCACGCCCGGCTAATTTTTTGTACTTTTAATAGAGATGGGGTTTCACCATGTTGGCCAGGATGGTCTCGATCTCTTGACCTTGTGATCCACTCGCCTCGGCCTCCCAAAGTGCTGTAAATAAGCCATTTTTAAAATATATTTATTTTTATTATTTTATTTTAAGTTTCAGGATACATGTACAGGATGTACAGATTTGTTACATGTGTAAACATGTGCCATCTTGGTTTGTTACACCTATCAATCCATCAGCTAGGTATTAAGCCCAGCATACATTAGCTATTTTTCCTGATGCTCTCCCTCCCACCTCCCTTCCCACTCAAACAGGCCTCAGTGCGTGTTGTTTCCTTCTCTGTGTCCATGTGTTCTCATTGTTTGGCTCCCACTTATAAGGGAGAACATGCAATGTTTGGTTTTCTGTTTCTGCATTAGTTTGCCAATGATAATGGCTTTAAGTTCCAACCATGTCCCTACAAAAGGCATGATCTCTTTCCTTCTTATGATTGCATAGTATTCCATGGTGTGTATGTATCACATTTTCTTTATCCAGTCTATCACTGATGGGCATTTCAGTTGATTCCATGTTTTTGCTACTCTGAGTAGTGCTGCAATAAGCATACATGTGCATGTATCTTTATAACAGAATGATTTATACTCCTTTGGGTATATACCCTGAAATGGATTGCTCATTCAAATTTTCTTGACTGGGTCTTTGAGGAATTACCACACTGTCTTCCACAATGGTTGAACTAACTTTCCTTCCCACCAACAGTGTAAAATTGTTCTTATTTCTCCACAGCCTCATCAGCATCTGTTGTTTCTTGACTTTTCGATAACCTTCATTCTGACTGACATGAGATGGTATCTCATTATGGTTTTGATTTGTATTTCTCTAATGATCAGTGATGTTGAGCTTTTTTTCATGTTTGTTGGTCACATGAATATCATTTTTGAGAAGCGTCTGTTCATTTCCTTTGCCCACATTTTAATGAAGTTGATTTTCTTGTAAATTTATTTAAGTTCCTGGCAAATTTTGGATATTAGACCTTTGTCAGATGATTAGATTGCAAAAATTTGCTCCCATTCTGTAGGTTGTCTGTTCACTCTGATAATATTTTATTTTGCTATGCAGAAGCTCCTTAGTTTAATTAGATCCCATTTGTCAATTTTTGCTATTGCTGCAATTCCTTTTGATGTTTTTGTCATGAAATCATTGCCCATGCCTATATCCTGAATGGTATTGGCTAGATTTTCTTCTGGGGTTTTCATAGTTAGGGTTTTACATTTAAGTCTTTAATACACCTTGAGTTAATTTTTGTATAAGGTGTAAGGAAGGGGTCCAGTTTCCTTTTTCTGCGTATAGCTGGCTAGTTCTCCCAGCACTGATGATTAAATAGGAAATCCTTTCCCTACTTAATACCAGATTGCCACATTTCGTTTTTAAAAATTATAAGAAACCATACGCTGTCCACAAGAAACTTAATTTTGTTTTAAAAAGACATAGATTAAGGTAATAGGATGGAGAAACATGTAAAATACAAATATTAATCAAACAAATGCTGGACTAGCTATATTTATTTCAGCAAAAGTAGACTTCCGAACAAGGAGGAAATAAAGATTGACACTGAGTAATATAAACATGCAAATTGTCCCAGATGTAAGAATCTTAATTGTATGTATCTAACAAGTGGGTTTCAGGCAATACTTGAGGCAATAATTGATAGATCTTAGAGAAGAAGTAGACAAATCAACAATTACAGTGGGAACACCAACCTGCTTCTCTTGGTAACCAATAGAACAGATAGCCTAAAATTCAGTAATGGTGACCCAAATGAAAACCATCAGCCAAACTGACCTAAGTGTTTTAGGACAGTCTACTCAACAGGAACAGAATATATATTCTTCTCAAATGAACATGTAATTGAACCAATATAGATTATATCTGAGTTATAACACAAACCTTACCAAATTTAAAAGAGCAATTCTAATGACGAGTTATGATGAGCATTTTTTCATATGTTTGTTG
>CAUYQU010045468.1:0-47610 GCA_963574635.1 Cheracebus regulus | reverse complement strand
CCCTATTCCTTCCTGTCTCCATTGTTAAACACAATTATTGGCATAAAAGAGGTTTTTAATACGCATTTTTAGACTGTATTCTAGCCTGGGCAATAAAACAAGAATCCCATTCTCTCTCCCTCTTTCTTTCATTCTTTTTTTTTTCTTTTGCTGTTTCTTTCTTTCTCCTTTTCTTTTTCTAAAATCTCTTCCTCTTTCTTTCTCTTTCATTTTTTTCTTTCTTTTGCAAAAAAAAAAAAAAAAAAAAAAGAATAAGGCTCTTTCTCCCTTCCACCTTGAGATGGGAAATGGAAACTGCCCATTCAGGGGTCATTTTCTGCAGGGTGTTAAATCGTATGAAAGAGGGGTTGGGGGGGGGGGTCCCTGGCCCTAGTTCCTGTGAATTTCCTCCCTGTTTCAGCCTATGGTTGTCAATGCTGTGGGTAAGATGAGGCAGGATGGATTGAGGGCTGGATATCTGCAGCCATCTCCTCAGGACATGTCACTACAGTAACAAAAAAGAGGGATAGGTACAAATAGCATTGTCAGGAATGTGAGAATTCCAAGGTGCAATGTCTATTATTTTGGAGCCAGGACTACCTGGGCAAACAGCCTACTGTAAACCAAAGCCAATGAGACTGGACTCAATTTCCTCAGAGACTATGTCCCACCCCTATGTACAAATCAGGGTAATTTCAAGAGCATACAGCAATTACTAAATAAACATATGCTGTTGAATGGCTTTTAGAAGCCATGTTTGTTGCCTGAGGCAAAAAAAATTCCAAAAAAAGCTGACTGCTCAAGGTTCTCCTGAAAATCCTACCCTGACCTGGCATCTCACTTCTTTCTTGCCTCTACCTCCAAATTTTCTGAAAGAATGTCTACCATCTGCTGCTGTTTTCCTTGTGTCCCACTCCCTAAGTCCCACGGGGAGGTTTTTCCTCTACCTCTGGGAACTGTTCTCTAAGAAGAAGCAGAGAACATAGACTGAGCCACGCTACCAGGGCTCCTACTCCAGCACATGCTGTCCCTTTAGGAAGCCACTTTGCTCTCAAAGCCTGTTTCCCCAAATGTAAAGAGAGGCTTTTTCTCACCGGGCTGTTCTGAGTATGAAATGTGATAATCCATACAAATCCTATAGCACAATACCTGCCACTTAGCAAATACATAATATTAGCTGATGAAAATTTACATAATAAATTTTTATTTATTTTATTTTTTATTTACATAAAAAATACATAATAAAGCTGATGAAATTTAGTGATAAAAAGGATGATTTGTTAATAAAACATAAGAAACTAATGTGTATTCAGGTCTGTGTTAGGTACATTATATATATTTTCTCATTGAATGGTCAGAATGAATCTCAGAATCAACTAAAAAAACCATGATTTGTCCCCATCTTAGAAGACTGGGTCTGAGTGACATGAAGTAAACTGTCCCAAGTCACTGAGGAAGTAATCAAGGGCACCCAACTCCCACCCGTGCTGACTTCAAAACTGTGGATCTGATGTTCCCTTGAGATCATTAGGTCTATATTTTCCTCCCCACCTCCCAACACCCTGTTCTTTGTGGGAAAAAATCTCTCCTCCATGGCATATAAAAAATTGCTTTCTATTTTTTTTATATCTCTCATGATTTATCTGATTCTTTTCCGCTCTGCTTCACCCTCCTCCAAAGTCAACTGTACCCTTTCATCTGGTGTGATCTCCTCCTGGCTCAACAAGATTAAACAAACTAACCAAGAACCCCAAAGCCCTGAACTGAGGCTCCATATGTCTAACACCCAGTGGTTCATCTTCCTCCCCTATCACTCTCCTGGTTATCGAGGCCTAAACCTCAGAGCCAGAGCTCACACCCGCCTTGTCTCCCACATTCCATCCAAAGGAGCCAAAATTGTTTTGGCTATTATAGGTCCTCCATCCCATGAGAAGTAGAAAGTGCAGAGACAAAAGGAGCCAATATTATTTTTGGGGAAATGGGAAAAAAAATACTGTTAGAAATCAGGAGGCTTAGCTTCTAGTGCTGAATCAGTAAATATTTTTTTAAAAAATGAATTATATTTATGTGTTCACACAATGTTCATGTGCACACAATGGACAAGCCTGTTTTAAATGTATAATTCGAAGAGTTTGGAGAAATGTATGCAGTGATATAAGCATCGTCCCCCAAAGTTCCCTGGAGCCCTTATGTAGTCAATTCTCCCATGGCTGCCCAGACTGCAGGTCACCACTCATCTATAATTATAGGGTAATTCTTGCTTTATTCTGGGATACCATAGAAATTAAATGATACAATATATACTTTTTGTGTCCTACTTCTTTTGCTCAAACTTATTTCTGTGAGATTTATCCATTTTGTTGCAGCTAGCAGTAGTTCCTTCCATTGTATGGGAATAGTAGAACTCCTGAGTTGTAAGAAATTGTCAAGTAGCTATATCATTTTAAGCCTTGGCCAGCCAGGTAGGTTAAGCTCCAACTGTCCCACAGCTCACAATCTCCTTTTTTCCTAATGGTGTTTTTCATAACAAAAGATAATACTTTTGATAAAATGCAATTTATAATTTTTTTACAGTTAGTGGGTTTTGTGTCCTAAGAAATCTTTGCCTATTCCCCATGGTAACAAGGATTTTTTTCCAATGCTTTCTTCTAGAAGCTCAATAATTTTCATTTTTGAATTTAACATAGTGATCCATTTTGAATTAATTTTTCTGTATGAAGTGAGGATCAATGTTATTGTTCATATGTATATCAAATTTTTCCATCAACATTTGTTGAAAAGACTATCCTTTTTCCTATTATCTTCACACCTTTGGAAAGATAAAAATCAATTGGCCATATAAGTGTGGGTTTATTTCTAGATTCTCTATTCTATTCCACTTATCTATAATATACATTTATCCTTATACTAATACCATATTCATTTATTTTTTATTTTTTTAAAGTTAGGGACAGGGTCTCACTCTGTGACCCAAGTTGGAGTGCAATGGTGTGATCATAGTTCACTGTAAACTTGACCTCCTTGGGCTCAAATGATATTCCCTCCTCAGCCTCCCAAATAGTTGGAATTATAGGTGTAGACCATATAGCTGGCTAATTTTTAAACTTTCTGTAGAAATGGGGTTTTGCTATGTTGCTCAGGCTGGTCTCAAACTCTCAGCCTCAAGCAGTCCTCCTATGTCAGCCTCCCAAACTGCTAGGATTACAGGCATGAGTCACTGTGCCTGGCCCCCACATTTTCTTGATTATATTGTCTTTAAACTAGTTTGTGTAAGTTCTCCAAATTTATTCTTCTTTTTCAAAATTGTTTTGGCTATAATAGGTCCTTTAGATCAGGTTCCGCAACCCCCAAGCCATGGACTGGTACTGATCTGTGGCCTGTTAGGAACTAGGCCACACAGTAGGAGGTGAGTGTCACACGCAAGCAGCATTACTGGCTGAGCTTCACCTCCTGTCAGATAGCGGCGGCATTAGATTTTTATAAGAGTGCAAACCCTATTGTGAACTGCACATACAAGGGATCTACGTTGTGTGCTCCTTATGAGAATCTAATGCCTGATGATCTGAGGTGGAACCATTTCATCCTGAAACCATCCCCCTCCCCGCCCCATCCATAGAAAAATTATCTTCCGCAAATCCAGTTCCTGCTGCCAAAAACGTTGCAGACTGCTATGTCTACTGCTTTACATAGTCATATAAATTCTAGAATCAATTTGTCAATACCTACCAAAAAAAAAAAAAAAGAAAAAGAAGCTGGTTAAGTATTACATTGAATCTATATAACAATTTGGGGAAAACAGACGCCGTAAAAATACTGAGTCTCCAATTCATGAACATGGCCTATTTCTTCATTTATTTAATTTTTCTTTAATTTCTCTCAGCAATATTTTGCAATGTTTGGCATAATGGTCTTGCACATATTGTGCTACATTTAGCCCTAGAATGTTATTCTTGACGGAAGTATAAATGGTATGTTTTTATTCCATTATCTAATTGTTCACCGCCAGTATACAGAAATACAACTAATATTTGTATATTTGAATTTGTATCCTGAAACTTTATTAGTTCTAGTAACTTCTTTTGTAAATTCTTTTGGATTTTTTCATACATGACAATACTGTCTACGAATAAAGACAGTTGTACTACTGACTTTCCAATCTGTATGCCTTTTTCTTGTCTTACTGCACCTCAGGATATCCACCACATGGTGAATAGAAGTGGTAGGAGCAGGCATCCTTCTCTTGTATCCAGTCTTGGGGGAAGATTGTGTTCAGTCTTTTACAATGAAGATTATGTTAGCTGTAAGTGTGCCAAAGATGTCCTTGGAAGTTCCCTTCTATTCTTCATTTGCTGGTAATTTATATCATGACTAAATTTTATTTGCCTTTTCTTTGTCTTTTGAGATAATCATATAATTTTTCTTTCAAAATGCATAAATATGGTAAATTACACTAATTGATTTTCTAATGTTCAATCAATTGTGCATTCTTGCAACAAACCCCACTTAGGTTTTATATATTTAATTTTTAGATATTTGAATTTTCCAATATTGTTAAGAATTTTTCAGTCTATAATCATAAGGGATAATAGTCTAGTTTTTATGGTAATAATTTTGATTTGGTACTGGGGCAATTCTAGTTGCATAAAATTAGCTGGGAAACATTCCTTCCTCATCTATTTTCTGAAAGAGTTTGAGCAAATGTCATTTCTTTGACTATCATTTCTTCCTTATAGTAGAATTTATTAGTGAAGCTAGTTGGGTCTGGAGGTTTTCTCCTACACAGTTTTTAAGTTATAAATTTATTTCTGAGTTAACACTCCCTGGCAAGATGATTACTATAGCCCAGAAGGCTACACAAGGACTCAGTGTATAAATTACTGCTTAATTTTGAAATTTACAAATTTTGATAAACAAGGAGGTTTAAAATATTCATGAAGGCCAAGGACTATCCATAATTATAAAAATACCACAGCACATTCCTTTGTGTCCTAAATTTAATATTTGTGAGAGTTACTGAGTTTGATAACACATGCATATGCTGGAAAGGTATTTTTCCCTTAAGTGCCTAGTGCCTATAAAACTGGTTTCAAACATCTGGAAAGGTTGGGTTTACAAAATAAAGATGGAATAAAAGTGAGTCCACAGTTAAGTAACATGTTCAGCAATTGGGTAATCAGCTCACAAACTTGAATTTCCCTGATGTATTGTTGAAATACATCACATTTTCACTTCTACTTTCTCAATGTTTTCCATAACCGAGAAACTCATATGATCGCTTTCTTCCTCTGCCTCCTGGGGAAAGAAACTTGGCAATTGTACTTGGGGTATTTTAATCAGGTAAGTTTTCCTGGCTCTCCCTGTTAATCACCTCAGACAGTGCACTGCAGCTTTGGCTGGCAATATGAAACAGTGTTATATTCAAGATAAAGTTCGTGACCCTTCATTAGTCCATTCCCATGCCATCTCTCCACTGAATGTGCACTTCTTTGGCAAGAAACCTGCGCTGAGTCCCACAGCTAGCAAACAGAGACACATCATTTCCTTCACTAATAAAGTAGGCAGGGCTAAGGTCACCGCCATCATCATTCAGGGTACAAACAACCGTGGCTAGGTTCACTCATCAGGGGGGAAGGTTCTCACAGGCCTAGCAGCCTTAACCAGGTCTTTAATGCCATAGATGTTTAAGAAGCATCTGGAGTTTAATATGAAAAGGCTGGCTGGGGAATTTGAGTATTTCAGGCTTTACTCTATCTGCACAAGTGCCTGTGGAGAGAATGGAAGTTAAAAAAAACATAACTTTCTTCTTCACCTTTAATCCACTCTTTAGTAGTCATCTTTCTTATTTAGAAATCTAGAAGTAAATTACAGAGAATGGAAGCAAACACTAATTTATAAATAGACAATAATCCAAATTCAAATAAGTAGCCAGTACCCAACACAATTACGAGAAGACCTGTGGGGTCACACGGTGCCTAGAAGCTCTAGGAAGCTCCCTGGAGGGATGAGAATAGACATTTCCTTAAGCTAGGAAGTTTTTTCTGTCTCTTTCCCTGTCTCTTTTTGTCACACAAAGGGAAAACATTAAGAGGGGATATATGAGATTGAAAAAGAAAAATCAAAGCGAGGTGTAGTGGCTCATGCTTGTAATCCGAGCACTTTGGGAGGCTGAGGTGGGAGGATTGCTTGAGCCCAGAAGCTGGAGACCAGCCTGGGCAACATAGTGAGACCTCATCTCTGCTAAAGATAAAAAAGTTAGTTGGGTGTCATGGTGCACACCTGTAGTCCCAGCTACTCTGGAGGCTGAGGTGAGAGGATCACTTGACCCCAGGAGTTCAAAGATGCGATGAACAGTGATGATGCCACTGCATTCCAGCCTGGGTGACAGAGTGATACTCTGTCTCTAAAAAAAAGTTAAAATAAAAATAAATTTTAAAAGAGTCAAGTTTTTGGCTGGGCGCAGTGGCTCATGCCTGTAAACCTAGCCGTTCAGGAGGCCAAGGTCAGGAGTTTGAGACCAGCCTGGCCAACACAGTGAAACAGTCACTACTAAAAATACAAAAATTAGCTGGGTGTGGTAGCACCCACCTGTAGTCCCAGCTGCTCAAGAAGTTGAGGTGGGAGGATTACTTGAGCCCAGGAGGCAAAGGTTGCAGTGAGCTAAGATTGCATCACTGTACTCCAGCCTGGGCAACAGAATGAGACTCCATCTCAAAAAGAAAAAGAAGCAAATTTTTGTTTTTACATGAAACTTCACCAAAAAATAACAACAACAACAACAAACCCTTACAGAGTATTTGGAAGTGTTACATACACAGCTATAAGAAGGAAGGGAAAAGAGTTGCTGTCAGACATGGATTCGAATCCTGGTTCTACCACTTCAAGTTCTATATTGTCAGTTAAGTTACTTAAAAACTCTTTGAGCCTTGGTATCCTCATTTGTGAAAATGCAGGTTATTAACACACAATGAAAGAAAATTACTACAAGTACTACGTAATATATGTAAACCAATAAGCACAGAATTTCTGCCATTGTAGAATTGCATGTACTGCATTTGTCTTGTTGGGCTCTAAGGCAGTGAATGCTGATCCCTGTGGATCTTCATGGGAAAAGATGTTTATCTCAGTACACTGTCCCTGTACACAGTTCTTCCATAAAGAAACATATTTCACATATTTATGTTTTGAATCAAGGGGTAAGGCAAGTAATGTGAAAATGCTTATGTATATTTTGATGAAAAGGTCTTTTTGAGGATGAGGCATTTAAGAATCTTATTTTCCCCCCATTTAAAAATCTTTTTGAGAATGGGCATGGTGACTCACACCTGTAATCTCAGCACTTTAGGAGGCTGAAGTGGGAGGATCCCTTGAGCCCAGGAGTTTAAGATCAGCCTGGGTGACACAGAGAAACCCTGTTGTCTCTAAAAGAAAAAATTAGCCAGGTGTGCTGACTTGCACCTGTGGTCTCAGCTACTTAGGAGATTGGGGTAGGAGAATTACCCAAGTCCAAAAGATTAAGGCTGCAGTGAGCCATGATTGCACCACTGCATTCTAGCCTGGGCGACAGAGCAAGACTTTGTCTTAAAAAAATAAGGTAAATAAATAAAAATCTTTTGGGTTCTGTTTTTAAACCTTCCATTAACTTTGAGATTCACAGGCTGTAGTTTATGAAGGGAAGAATTTGATAAAAAGAAACTGCCAAACCTCTAGAGATTGAATACATCTTTTACTGTGTGAAATTTATTAAGTATTTTATGTTTTGCCCATCGCTTAAAAATAAAGAAAAAAATTGAGGCCTACGGTTTTAGAAATTTGGCAAATATAAAGGCTAATAACATAGCTACTTTGAAAATGGAAGTGCAGAACTTCCAAAAGTTAGGCAATATTGAGAAGCAAAGGAGACTAAGACAAGTTCAGATAATGACCCAATCAGTGGTCAGGGGTTCGGTGTGCAAGAGGGAAGGGATGAGACAGAATCTCTTGCTCTCAGCTGCAGACTATAAGGAAACAAATGCTGAGGCACTAACACTGTTTCTAAATCCAAATTTCTGGGTTTTGCTTTAAGAGGATTTTTCTTATGTAGCCCTAATATGAGATAACGGCACTTTCAGCTTATGTTAAGTTGCCAAAAATTAAAATGGCTTAATTAAATTATTTTTCACTACTTTATCTTTTAAAAATGGATATGGGCTACTTCATTTGTCACCCATAAAAAGATTGCTGTCTCCTGCCAAACTCAACATCAGGGAATGTCTTTAATGGAACTGCTTTGATAAAACCTCAGCACCACACATCCCTCAGTTCCAAACTGGAGCTCCAAGTGTGGCCAAGAATGAATTTACTGGACCCCTTAAACATAAAATGCAATCAATAAGGTTCTCCTCTTTCCCACTGTAAGCTTACACTTCTTGGACTCACCACTTTCTTGGTCCCAGAAGAACCGTCATTGCAGCCAAACCATCTATGACCCCAAACAGCCACAACTTATCAGCCTGATGTTCTGGTTCCCACACTTTGTTTCCATATTAACCCTGAAACTACTTGGATGATTTTTTGAGACACTGATGCCAAGTTTGTATTGTATTTCTAACCTGTCAAAACACACACACTGACTTATTTTCCCCTCTAAAAAGTCAAATGAATGATAGTGAACACGCATCTCTTCATTACCCTATCCTGCTTCTACAGCCCATGTTCCCTGTGTCCAGGATGCCACAACTCCATATCCTCTGGGTCAGGCACAAACCCAGAAGTCACTCTTGTCTCCTCCACCTCCTTGACCCCCATCCAACCACCAGAAGCAGTTGGGTCCATCTCTAAATGGCTACTTCTTCTTGTTATATCACCTAAGATCAGGCCACCATTACCTCCTGTCTGGATCACTACAGCAGCCTTGGTGGACCTGGCTTCTCCAATATACCCTCCACACTGCAGACAGCCCTGCTTAAAACTTCACAGACACTCCACTGCCATTAAGCAAAGTCCAAACACACACAGGGCCCTTTATCACCTGGACCCATGCCCAGCATTCCTGCCTCATTCCTCACCAACTTAAATCCTTCCCTGGCATCCTATACTCTGAACTCCTTGGAACTTCCTGAACCTGACAAACTTTTCCATACATCCGAGCCTCTGTTACACTGCCTCTCTGACTATCCTTCAGGACTCCATAAAGAGGTCATTTCCCCCAGGAAAGCAACACAACAGCTACCCACCTGCAATTCCCACCCAACCCCACCAGATTAGAAACCCCATCCATCCTCTCTCTTCTTTTAATGATCCAAAGGTGGATCCTACCTTCAGATCTAATGCCGTGACTGCAGAAAACATGAGTCATGTGGGCCAGTGCAGGACAGAGCCCTGCTGGGCAGGCCAGACAAGCGGCACCTTACCCTTGACCTAGTCTGACCCTGGCTTGCTTGTGACCTCTGTCTTGCCTGACTCACTCTGCTGTGCACCTTACTGTTTGACAAAGCCTAACAACTAACACTCCTTTAACATTAAGTATTCCTTATGCTGGAAATATAAAACAGGTATTTAAAAATTGACCACATGTCTTAGGAGAGGAAAAATTTATCTTTTTTAGTGAGAGACTGTGGAGTAGGTAAACTGAGGCAGGTCCCGTAGAGGCTCATTAATGGGGATGTGCTAGTTGAGACTTAAGAAATCCCAGACAGATAAAATCTACCTTTGGAATAGAAATAAAGACAGAGCTCACTAATAGTGATCACTTTAACCAGAAGTTCTGTAATATTTTGGTCTTAGGATACATTTACACTTAAAATTATTAAGTGTGGTCATTGCTCAGCTTGTCACGGACCCCCATCAGCCTGGGCATAAATTGAAGAAAAGGACAATGTCTTACTTATCTAGAGCTTAGCACTAATGTGCAACATACACTTTTTGGTAGGTGCTCAATAAATACTTCCATCTATTAAGGTACAGGTTTTACGTAATTTTACAATGAGGCAGAAGTCAGCTGAGTGACTTGCCTGATGTCACAGAACTAGTTCAAAGAAGAAGCAAGAGTGAAGCCACACCTTGTGATTCCTGTCCTGTGGGACACAGGCACACACTGCCATTGTTATAGTTCCAAAGACTAAACTCTCCAAAGCAATAGAGGAACAGTGCTGGCAGTGTTAGCAAATCTGAATGACAGGTGTCCTTATGGCTGACACAGAATAAGCCTTACATTCAGTGAGCCTGTAAGCAGCCACATTCTTAGGCAAGGCCTATCCTTTCTACCAGCCATAAGCCTTTAAGTTATATCATACCTTTTTCCTCTGTCACATGGTGAAGTAACTTCTCAAGTCCAGGAAGTTTCAGCAACAAGATGCAATTCAGAAACACGTTATCTACCACAACTTGATCAAGGGGCTGAAACTTCCCCTGAAAAAACACTTTAGTTAGTTGGAAAGCAAGCATTTCATTCAACAAAGACATACAGAAAAAAAAGAGAAAAAGATACATTACCTCATGGCTGGGCCTTTAAATTTAGTGCAGAGCTGCCTATTCCATCTAAGGAATCCTGACACTGGAACAGATTCTAGGATGGACGCAGGCTCCCTTTGGGACGCTCCTGTGAGCACTGGAGTCCCAGGCAGCGCACCATCTACCTCGGGTATACAGTCCCCAAATGAAATAGGGAACAAAACAATCTCAAAAGAACTAAAAGGCACAGAAGCTTGCAAAGATGGTGGAGACTGCCTGGGGCTGGTCCAGCCCATTCAATTTGAAGAACCAGCTGCGGTCACAGAGCAAGAGTCCTGACTATCACATTGGAACAAGTCCAGAGCAGGCACAGATATACATCTGCCTCCCCATTCTCATTCTAGGGCTGATGAAAGAAGCACCCACCACAAAGAGAAAAATATCAAAAGTGAATCTACCCCTGTCAGAGCTGCCTGACTATGCTCCCAAACTTAGACCAGAATAAAAGAAGAGACAGCCAGAGGGAGAAGTCCTGAGAAGCTGCAGACAGGCTAAATCAGGCTCAGCCAGAAAAGTTTATATGGCCTGGTTGCCAGTGGGCCAGAAGTGCAGACCATATGGCTTCAGAACATCAGTCTTCAGAATTAGGTCTAGTTTTTCTTAACTGTACTAGTAGCAAGTAGAGGTGAAGTTTGTCAAAATTAAGGCATTAGCCCCCTGATTTGGGGACACCAGACTGTATGAGATGTATGGCCCATGCCCACTTCCAGCTCGCTCTACCTCTCGGATACTGACAACTCCTCCTGAAGACACAAAAATGGCATTTGATCAATTTCTGCAAATGCAGCTTTCTTGGGTTTTAAGGGTAAAATCTTCTCAATCATTCAGGAGCACATGTGGATAGCCTGCCATACTTTCTCTTAGGTTAACTAGTGCCATGAAATGTCTCAATTTAAATGTTCTTTTTCCTTCAAATAGTAAGAATATGCCCAGATTTTTCCCAAGTCTTATTGCCTTTAGATTTTCTACCTTAAATCTATACTCTTCCATGATCAATCAATATGTTAAATATTTGACTACTTTAAAACAATATTTATATGTAATGGACTACCACATAGTCATGATATAAAAATAAGAATGAAACACTAGTTAATAATTTCATAATTAACTAGTGTTTCATTATTTTTATTTACCATATATACAAAGAAGGAAATGCAATAAGCAACCTGTCTTTACTATAAAGCTAGTAGCAGTGGAATATCTAGAAAAAAAAAGAGTTATTTTTACTGATAATAAAATAAATTTTAAAAGAGCAGGTCACAAGTCAAAAGTGTGTACCAATAATTTTTAACTAAATAGGAAATGATCATGTCTAAAATGTAGAGAAAGAAATATCTAAACATCTCAAGTGTTACTTTGAAGGACATTTTTGGCACTTGGGAAGATGTGTTTGGGAAGCACGATGGTTTAAAATGAAAGTCAACGGCCACCCTGAACAGCATTTCTGCTTCATTCTGCACCTGTCAACGTGAGCTCGCCATAGCACCCTGGAGGCACCCAGAGTGCCAGGATAGGGTTAATGCCCCAGAGTCATGGTCTTAATGGGAGGTGGAAAAAATGCTATCAAAAAGAGGAGGGGGAGTCTTAAGTGCACATCAATGCATATGCTGAGGATGGCTGGTATCCTTCTCCTCAATTTATCCTAGTAAACATCACATAGGTGAGCCAATGAGGTTTTCTAATTCCTCCCTGAATATTCCCCAGGGCTTTTCTCCTGGAGAAGCGGACCATTTCTGTTCCTTAAAGACATGTGGCTTACCAGCCTCACAGCTTGAGTGCCCTTGTTATGCTGGCCATCACAATAGCTTCCAGATAAGGGACACATGATTAAACAAAGAGATAAAACTTCATTAATCCACAGGGAAGGGCAGAGGGCAGGGAAGGAGGAGAATAAAAGAGGCTAAGCTGCATCAAGAGAAAGGATGCATTGATGCTTTATGACTTTCAGCATTTATTGCGACTTAAATTAACTTCCCTACCAAATGGAAGTTTCATGAATTTGGTCTAAGGGTTAAGTACAAGAAATTTATAAGTGTTCAAACTTTATACAAACTTGAGAGTCCAAAAAAACCAGATTTTTCTAAGCAGTCTGAGTAATACTTATTACTGTAAGTTGTTAATTAAAAGATTTTCCAACTATGGTTGATGGATCCCTGGGTCATGAGGTACCCAAGCTCAAAGTAATTTTCCTAATACTGCTAAGATGTTATCTGCATTTTAACTGTGTGGATATCTGCACTGATGATTCAAATGCAATGGTGGGTAAAACTGCTGGCTCCTTAGCATGAGTCTGGTGGTGGCACCAGACTGTCCCTAGTCATCACTTGGATCCTCATCACCATTTATGTGCAGTTTTAAAAATGCCAGTTTCACTTAAGAATATCCTTGGGCAAGTAGTGAAAGCAATTAATTTTACTTAAATCTTGATCCTTTCTCTGTGATGAAAGTGAGGTATGGCTAAAGGCCTTTGGCTGCGTTACCAAAGGTAAGCTGATTACCAGGAAGAGCATGTTGTCCTGGGGGTGGCTGAGTTGCAAGCAGAACCAGCTGCTTTTTCATGGATACCATTTTTATTTGAAAAATCCACTCTAAATTATGGTGATTCAGACCCAAGTATTAGAATATGAATGATGTGAGTCTGTCATTTCAAAGGAAAGACTGACAGTACTTGCACCCAATAATAAAATTTGAACTTTCAAGCAAAAATTAGAATTGTAGAAAATATCTGTCACTATGACAGCTTCTCAATACCTAAAGAGCTTTCTGATGAGATCAGTGGTAATATTAACAAAAGGATGTGTATGTATGTGTGTGTATGTGTGTGTGTGTGTAAAATGAGATATGTCAACATTTGGAAGATATGCCTAACTCAGCAAACCAGTATTTTCCAAATGACCAAAGCATAATGTTACAAAATCATATGTGAGGAAAAGGATCCATTTTAAGTGCAAGACAGACCAATGGATTTTAATGTAACAGAGCATAGAAAGTTAATTGACAAAGTTTCAGATTCCACATCGCAACTAAACTTAAAAAAAAAATACCACTTACTGATTTTTTAGGTAGTATTAAGAATATCCACAATAATCTTAAAAGGCTGTAACATTATTTGTTCCTTTTCGAGCTACAAATATGTATGAGGCCACATATTCTTCATATAATCCCACCAAAATAACATATGGAAACAGACTCAGACATAAGATACCAGATATAAGAATCCAGTTGTCTTCTAGTTAAGCCAAACACTAAAGAGATTTGCAAAAATGTGAAACAATGCCACATGCCTCATTAAATTTGGTTGTTTCAATAAAAATGTGTTATTTATGTTAACATGTAATAGCCTTATTATTTTCAACTTTCTCAGTTTTAATTTCTAACAGTGAGTATTGCTAGAACCCACAGAAACATAAGCTCTCTGGAACTCTTAATAATTTTAAGTGTAAATGTATCCTGAGACCAAAATATTACAGAACTTTTGGTTAAAATGATCACTATTAGTGAGCTCTGTCTTTACTTCTATTCCAAAGGTGAATTTTATCCATCTGGGATTTCTTAAATCTCAACTAGCACATCCCCATTAATGAGCTTCTACGGGACCTGCCTCAGTTTACCTACTCCACAGTCTCTCACTAAAAAAGATAAATTTTTCCTCTCCTAAGACATGTGGTCAATTTTTAAATACCTGTTTTGTATTTCCAGCATAAGGAATACTTAATGTTAAAGGAGTGTTAGTTGTTAGGCTTTGTCAAGCAGTAAGGTGCACAGCAGAGTGAGTCAGACAAGACAGAGGTCACAAGCAAGCCAGGGTCAGACCGGGTCAAGGGTAAGGCGCTGCTTGTCTGGCCTGCACAGCAGGGCTCTGTCCTGCACTGGCCCACATGACTCATGTTTTCTGCAGTCACGGCATTAGATCTGAAGGTAGGATCCACCTTTGGATCATCAAAAGAAGCGAGAGGAGATCAAGCAAAAACAGTTGATTCTGTTTCCTCAGTGTGGATGCCCCAAACTGGAAACTCACCTCCTTATCAGCCTTTATGAGGTAGTGGAGAAGCAGAAATAGAGGGTCCATGGGTGTGGCAAAGTGGAGAAGACCTCCTGCAGATTACAAAAAGGATGAAGGGAATTAAACAGCTTGGAAACACTACATGGTTATTTTACTTTAATCTCAAAGTGAAAAACATGTTGCAAAATACATGTGACATTCCAAATTCAAATCTCTTCTTATACAGGCCAGAGAGTCTATGTGATTCTCTCCAAAGGCAGAATGTGTTCTATGAGATTTTACTCCAAAGAGCTTCAAATCCCTGTGTGGAGAGGAGAGCCAAGACCCTGAAATCAATCTTTAACTTTCCATTTCTTCTCTAGAAATCACTTTTAACACAGCCTTCCAACCCCCTGAAAAAAGAGGGGTTAGGAGGAAACACAGACAGAATGAGATGTTAGTTTTCTAACATGGCAATGTTAGAAAACCCATCAGTCTATCTATAAAGTTGCAGTTAAACATAATTTCCTGTGCTTTTGAGGACAAAGCCATGGGAAAGCAGTGCTATTCTCTCTATACACAGTCCTTTCTGTGGTCTGTGGGCAGGGGGATGTAGGATGCTTTGAATACCCACTGACTGCCCCCAACCCCAGCAATCCCCAGAACATGAGGCAGAACAGTTCTGTTGGCCTACTCTCCCCCTAGTCAGCACTGACCCCAAATTAAGGAACACCACAAGAAATAGAACCTTGGTGGAACTTCAAAGAAACTTTGTTATGTTCTAGCCTATGTTAGAAGCTGTATCAGTATCCAGTTTCAAGGAAATAACATGTTAAAAACACAAAGATCCTCAAAAGAGTTTCCAATCAACACAATATGCACCCCATGTACAAATCTAACTTCTAACTCAAGATGTGTTGTCATTTTAGGAGAAAAAGCGGAGTTGTTAGTTTAACATTTCCTATGGTCTAAGACACACAAGTGATGACCTAACCTCAGTGCTCAAATGATCTTTCCGTTCTCCTTGATTAAACCTGCTCTGATGCCAAGGAAGGCTAAACCAGTCACTAGACTCCAAATCTCTGACAGATCCACAACCCTACCTGTGAAGAATGGAAAAGCTGGAATATGTATTTAGTTATTGGAAATGTTTGCAGTAGTCACATACCTGATTGAACTGATTGATTTATAAACCAAGAGTGATGTTTTTCCTTGAAAACTTTTACTTCAAACAGCTGCTGTAGACACATGTTGAACAAGTAAATGGCTCCTTCTCCTGTTAAGACAAATCTTTTATTTGTAAGTTTACAAACACACACACACACCCCCAAAAGACTATTCAATAGTTCTGAGAAATGTTCCTAATATGAACATGAACATAAACACACACAGGTCTATACTACACAAACTGATTCCAAGGAAAGCTTTAGCTATTATACATAGATGGTAATTTTCCAGCTCCATAATCCTCACTGAACTTAAACCAAAAAATTAGAAAGCGCAAGTCATTTATCTTAACTGCTACAAAGCCTGTCCTTAAATCCTCCATCAGATCAAGAGGGAAAACCCATTCCTAAACTATCAAAACACAACGGTTCAGCCACATGACATGAGCTGGCATGTGGGTCATGCCTCTGGGCAGTGTGTGGCTGTCCCCATACAAGGTCTAAGGCAGGAACCAAGCCCATGGACCCCACAGGCCAACCCTAAGTGAGAAAGACAGACATGCTTGAAGCCATAGGGATTAAGTAAAGCTTTACTCAACTGGATGAATTTTTCCTTTTCTTTCTTAACCCCCTCCCCCCAAAAAAGGGAGAAGGCAGAAGGAAGTTAAGCCTGTGCACATCTGCATGTTTTATCCCTTCAACTAATGAAAAAAATTTTTTTTCTAACCATAGCACAATCTCTGGAGAGAAGGATGCTGAGTTAACTCTATCTCCACAATATGCTGGGCACGTGTCCTTGGGGAACTTCATAAACCTTCTTGTACCTCTGTTTCCACGTCTGTAAAATGGGGACAATACTGAACCTCCTCATAGAGTTTTCTTAAGGATTACAAAAAGAACACATGTAAAATTTCCTAAACCAATACTTAGCACATGGTAAGAACTCAGCAAATGTTAGCCTTTACTTTTCTACTGCCAATGAAGCAAATAAAAACATTTGTTTTTCTGTTGCCTATGAGCATTTAGATAAAACAGAAATTTTAAAAGAGGGCTGGCTTTCTTCTGTACCTGTACTTTTGTTATTTAGAACCTTTACTGCTACCTAAAACTTCTCTTGAAGAAATATTTCTCACCTCAACTTAGTCTGACATATAACTAAGAATTCTAAATATAGCTGACCATTACAGTCAATTCCATTGTGAAGAAAAGAACACTAGAGAAAGTCAGGAATTTGTTTCTTCTCTTGTTGCTTTTATTTACGTGTCTCTATAACAAGGCATTACCCATTGGCCCTCCCTTACTTTTACTATGTACTACTGTCACCAGGAGAAACCTCTAATATGTCAAGTATCAAATGTCTATGCAAAACCTTGTAAGTCAATGGAAAAACAGGTACACACAGAGATAAACACTATCAATCATATCACTAAATATTTAGAATACATTTTAATATTTTTGCCTAAAAAATGTGAAGACAAAGCTGAAAATGCACTGAATATAAAGTTAAAATCATTTTTCAATAAAATATGAATCTCTTCAATATACAGTGCTTATCATTAAAAATAAAATCATCCCCTGACAGAAAAAAAAATGTACTATTTTGGTCAGAACAAAAAAGGAAAGTATAGCTAAAACTGAAACTCATCAAAATCTTGGCATGTCAAGTGAAAGCCTTCTGTGTTTTTTTTTTCTGTTTATTTTACTGTATAAGATAAAATGAATATAAATGGAGGCTAATGTTGAATAACTACATTAAAAAAAGTTGGCTTAAGAAAGCTAAAGAAAATTCATCTGTTTTCAGAGAAAACTTAAACATGCTACTTTTTAATTTTGCCAGTATTTTGATGGCTGAACAGTTCTGTGAATTAAAATTTTAAGAAATTTTTTTTAACGTTTAGGTCAAATGAATTATCTGGAAAGACTAGTAACGTCATCAGCTTGCTTTCTTCTCCTCACAGAGCTTAGCTTAACTTTATAAGCTATTCGAAAGAGCAATGATATAAAGACATATAAGTGTATACACTTATTAGTCACAACATTTAAGAACATTCAAGTTATGAGACGAGAACTTACCTGAACACGGGTTAACCAGTTTTACAAACATAAGTCCACCTTTCATCTTCTTTGAAGCATCTTTTAAATATTCTGAAAATAAACAGTGAATATTACTGTCTTAGTTTGAGTTAAATAGACATTTTCTAGGGTACCATTTTTGATACCTTGTTTCTTTTATTTAAAGGAGTTATTTTCTTAGTGGTTATTGTGGGAATTACAATTAGTATCTTAACTCACAATGTAGTTCAGGTTAGTATTAACTTAGTTTCAAGAGTATTTAGTAAGTTTTCTGCACATATTCCTTTTCTTCTCTCCTTTGTGCTACTGTCATACAAATTACATCTTTATACATTATAAACTCATTAACACAATTTATCATAATTGCTTTATGTAGTTACCTATTAGAAGTTACAAAAATATATTTGTGCTTTTATATTTCTGTATTTAACTTTACTAGTGTTCTTTATTCTTCATATAAATTCAAGTTATCATATAGTATCTTTTCCTTTTAATCTGAAGGACTCCCTTCATAATTTCTGTGGCACAGGTCTGCTAGTGACACATTCTGTTTTCCTTTATCTGAGAATGTCTTGGTTTCTTCCTCAATTTTTGAAAGATAATTTTGACACAGAATTCTTTGTTGAGAATCTCTTTATTTCAGTACCTTAAATATGTCATCCCACTCACTTCTAGCCACCATGGCTTCTAAGGAGAAGTCAGCTGTTAATTTTATTGAGGATCCCTTTTATTTGATGAGTCATTTTTCTCTTACTGCTTTAAAGATTCTGTCTTTTCACAGTTTGACTATGACATATGCAGGTATGGATCTCCTTGAGTTTATCCTAGAGTTTGCTACATTCATTAGTTGTCCAGACAAATATTTTTAAAATCAAATTTAGGAAGTATTTGGCTATTACTTCTTCAACTATTCCTCTCCCACCCTTCTCATCTGGGATTCCCATAATGCATATAATAGTAGGCTTAATGGTGCCCTATAGGTCTCTGAGACTATGTTCACATTCAGTTTTCTTTATTCTTTTTCTTTCTGTTCCTCACCCTGGATAATCTCAATTGGCCTATCTTCAATTTTTCTAATTCTTTCCTCTACCAATTTTTCTAATTTCCTCTGCTCAAATCTGCTACTGAACTAACTAGTATATTTTTCATTTGTTATTGCACTCTTCAAATCCAGAATTTAGATTCTTTTACAATTTCTCTCTCTATTGATATTCTCTATTTGGTGAAACTTCATTGTCATACTTTTCTTTCTTTAGACATGGTTTTCTTTATTTCTTTGACATGTTGATAGTAGCTGAAGAAAATCTTTGTAGAATGAATCTAACATCTCAGCCCCTCAGAGACATTGACTACTTTCCCTTTTGTATATGGGTCATACTTTCTTGTTTGTGTTAGTATGTCTATACTTTTTGTTAAAAAAAAACTGAGCACTTCAGATAATAATAAATGTGGCAATTCTGGAAATCAGACTCTCCTCTCCCAACTCCCCAGGATTTGTTGTTGCTGTTTTTTGTAGTCTCTGCTGTTGTTGCTGTTTGTTCAGTGACTTTTCTGAACTAATTCTGTATTTCTTGAAGTGTACAGCCACTGATATTTCTGTTTAGTTAGCCAGCTGATGCTGTGAACCAATAACTGATCCAGTCTTTGCTGAGGGGTGCTTTGTATGTATGTTGAGGCATGCCTTCAACACTTGGACACTTTAATCTTATGCCTTAGCTTGTATTTATTGCTTTCTCAGGACCTCATGGTCAGTCAGAGGCAAGACATTGAGGCCCTCTCAGGTTCTTCTGAGCATGCATATAGCCCTGCATATGTGTGCAGCCTTTTAATACCCTAGGAATATGTTAGAGTTTTTTAAAGTCTCTTATGGACATCTTGTTCCTCATAATTTACCCTTAAGTTTTGAGCCAGGTTTTTATTTGCGCAAATGGTATTGACCCCTCAGAAGCTACAATGTTAAATGATTGTCACTGACTGTTTTTGACAAATACCCTGAAGATATGGCTGTTCCCACAGAACAAGCTCTAAGCACCAAGGTAGGTCAAATAACAACTATGCCCAGCAAATAAGACTTTTACAAGGAGCTGTGAGAAAAGTCAAACAGGGACAATGCTCTCGGAATGGGACTTCTTAAGGATCTTCCATCCAGGCCTATCCTATCCAGTGGTAAAGGCTGTTGGTTTTTACAAGTACCGTGTTTGTAAGACCGCTGGTTTACTGCAGAGTTGAGGAGAGGAAATGGGAGTAGTTCAAGTTACAATCCCACAAACCCTGCTGTTCCTAATAAGATTCAGCAGATTTTCTTGAATAAACACTTCTCAAACTGTTGGAAGCCTTTGGCTAATTTAAGGGGTTCTGAAAAAGTTGATTTTTGCTATCTTTGCCAGTTTTCATTGCTTTTATGGGAGGGTGGATTTACCCTCACTGAACTTTGAAGATTTGCTATGAAAAAAATTTACTTTAATACTTCTGATAAATTCCTTAGTCTATAGCTGGTATTAGGCACACAAAATTACTTGTGACTATAAATTAACTCTATCAAAGTTAAAGAGTTTCCATTTACTTTGGGAAAATTCTGGGTCATTTCATGGGCCAGCTTCTCACCCAACAGGTTTGGAAGCTCCATCCTTTTTCTAACTTCTAGTCTCTGACTTGCATCTAGCACAAGTGAAGAACAGTTAAATTAATTAGAGATGAAAACTCTGCTTTTAGAGTAATGGGAAAGAATTAGAAAGGAGAGAGGGAGTATGAGGTCATGATCTATGAAGCTACTTTTAACTATGTCTATTTCTTCAGTGATGTCTGCACAGAAAGAACACTGGACCTAGAGTCAGATGGGTTCATACTCCAATCTCAGTTCCTCTCCTGACTCAGCAGTGTGACTCCATTGCAATATACTCAACCTCTCTGTAGTACAGTTGTTTCATCTATAAAATGGGTATAATAATTATTATTTTACATGTTTCTGTGAAATTGAAATGAAATGTATGTGAAAGCACCTAGAACACGTAATAAGTAATCAATTAACAATCAGTTTCCCTTTCCTCAACTACAGGGAAAAAGTCAAGAACTTCTAGGGAATAATATGATCAAAATGAAAAAGTCACAAAATCCAAGCACAAAGTTGCATAAGGGCTTAACAATTAGTCTTCCAAGAAAAGATTAAATTAGAATCATTGTATCTTGTTTAAAAGCCAGAACACAATGCATTTTATATGTAAAAATCAAGATAATGTAAAGTACCCAATAGGTTTCTGGCACGTGGGATGTACTCAATAAACGTGACATAAATGCATTGTTCAATTTTAGAAAAAACTCAAGAAATTATAAAAGCAAGTTTTGATACTTAAAGAGCCAAACTTTGCTTGTCCAGAAAATTTGCTCATGTGAGACACCTTCCAAAACTGTGCTTCCAACTCTATTTTTAAAAGAGTAGCTATACACTTTGTCTTTTTTATTCCTTTCTCTCATCTAAGAGATAAATCATGCTGGCTAAAAAAGTATTTCTGCAAAAAAAGAAAAACCTCAGATAACGAAGAAGCAGCTATCAGTCTTGCTGACTATTTTGGGTTTAATAATATGTTAAACTTCCCAATTATCTCAAGCTCTGCCCCTCTGGTTCCTTTTAACTAAGGGATTCCACAGTAGTTATCTCATAGTCTCTATATTCTCTGTAAAGATTCAATTGTATGTCCCACTGGTCACCATTAACTCTGGCAGCAAATCTTCTGTTTACCATCCTGATCTACATACCTCAACAGGCCAGGCACAGTGGCTCACATCTGTAATCCTAACACTTTGTAAGGCTGAGGCGGGTAGATCACTTGAGGTCAGGAGTTAGAGACCAGCCTGGCCAACATGGTGAAATCCCATCTCTACTAAAAATACGAAAACCAGCAGGATGTGGTGGCACATGCCTGCAATCTTAGCTACTTGGGAGGCTGAGGCATGAGAATTGCTTGTTTAGAATCGCTTGAACCCAGAAGGTGGAGGTTGCAGTGAGCCAAGATCACACTCCAGCCTGGGCAATAGAGCAAGACTCTTGTCAAAAAAAAAAGAAAAGAAAAACCCTCAACAAACAAGGAAGCTCTGATTGCTACTTCCCTAACATCTATACTTTAAAGAAAACATAACAGAGCAAAGAGAAAACTGTGTCTAATGAATGTAAAATAAAAGATAACAGCTAATATGTATTGGCCATTTACTGTCTACCAGGCACTGTTTAAGTCCTTTATATTGGACACACAATAGGTGCTATATTAATTTCTACTTTTTTTGGATGAAAAATTTGCCTAAAGGTCAAAGTGCAAGTCAACTGTAGAGCCAGGATTTAAACTCAGTCAACTATTATCACAGAGCCAATGTTTTAAACTATAATACTGTAAAGAATTCTTAATCTGAAGTCCCATATCTCTTAACTTAAAAAGTACAAACTGCAGATTGAAAGCACAATGATCTTTACATGACTATTCTCCTATGATGTAAACATTTAAAACTTTCTCTCCTTTGTCCTGTACTCTTCATCCTTAAAAAGCAGCAGGGTCATCTAACCAGCTGCAATCCAGCTACTGCAAACCAGCCAGTAAACCACACAGCCAGAGGGCAGAAGGAAGAGAAAGGACAGAGAGCTGGGAAAATGAAAAACAGAAAGGGGCAGGATCAAAAAATACATAAAAGAAGGATAGGAGAACCTGGTTGTGGGATATCAGAAACACCTAGTGATAAAAACAGATGAAGTCATATTTGACCAATGGCAAGAAAAGAAAACTGAGCTTTCTATTAGGGTTTACAATATTCTATGCATAGCTGCATATACTTCTCCCCACCATCCCCAGATATCCGTGACATTTTAATGCTTAAAAATTAAGTTACACGGCACATATCAATGCACAGACTTAACCATTCTGTAATTTTTAAAGTTAGCCACAAAGTCTTGTACAAGCCAGAATGGTGCATGATTTATCTTCTACAGACCATACAGTACAGGTTGTTGTACAGTTGATATGAAGTTATTTATCAAGCAGTTTTTTCAAACTTGGCAGCTCTTTCTTATTCCTCTCTTGGTTAAGACAAGTTTCTTCACAGCATTTAAAGTTCAAAGGCACAAGAGAAGCAAGAGAGAGACAGCTAGCCACCTTTTTGCCAATTGTTCTTATGACTTGGAAGCAATGGGCATTTGTTCTTGAGCCTGTCTGATTTTTGGCACAGAGGAGATAAGCTCTGAGAAACATACACCCATTGTTACATGGAGGATAAAGTACAGACATCAAAGCCCATTCACTTTATTTTTAGATATCATATCAAGGCTATTCAGGTTTCTTAAGAAGATCCAACAGAAAAAGAGATGAGATATCACTCTCATGCTCATGCAATACTACGTCCTAAACAGGTTCCAGTTCATTTTCTTCAGACTTCAGCCATCAGAATATATTCAGACACTCCCCCTCCCCCTGCCCCCAGCACCCTCCTGCCTATTTCCCAGATACTTCCTTAGAAACACTTTGGTAGGACACAAATACAATGCATGCAAGACAAATCAGCATAATTTTCAAGTTACTAGCAGCTTCCAGGAACACTAATTTCAGTAAGAACTATATGCCTTCCTTTCCCAAAACATTAGCACTGATGTCAAAGAGAGCTGGGTCATTTTCCTGGCTTTGAAGCTCTCTGTTTCTTCAAAGACTATAAGAGGCAAACCAAGAAGGCAAGAGAGGCACGTGCCAGGAAAATTACGTGATTACCGAAGTAATAGGTTCCTCTAAGCATAACTTTCTTTTGAAGCTTTAGAGAAAAAAATAAAAATTAGAAACTAGCCTTCACCAGGCCCATAGAAGACAAAATCTCCATTCTTTCAGGGTTGTCCCTATCAATAACCATGCTTCTAAGAATGGCCTGTGCACTGGAGAAGCCAGTAAAAACTTTCAAGTTCACGGCCAACTCAGAGCCGCAAGGACCAGCAAACATATTGGGATGGAGCATGAACTATGTGGGAAGCAGGACAAATTTTGGAGTGCTATAAAAGACCTGACTGGGGTGACAGCGCCATCAGGTCTGGCTCCAGGGGAGGAGGTATATCTGGTCCCCAGTCATCAAACTGAGAGCAGGGGAACTCCAGCCTTTCCTGGTTCTTTGGTCTCTCCCACCGTAGCGAGGTATTATTATTCAGTCAGTAGAGTGGCCTCTGGCACATAGCAGGAGTCCTGGAAAATGACTTGAGAGAGCTGACAGTCTCTGCCACTGGATTTCTATTGTCTGTTGACAGATTATTTGACTTCTCTGAGTCTTGGCTTCCTGATGTGCAAAGTGTTGATAGTAAAGCTTGCCTTAACTGCTTCCCAAGGTCATCAAGAGGGTCAAATACAATTACATGAAAGTGTACTGCAAAGGTATAACAGCTAGAAGATGTAGGACTAGAAGCTGGCCTTCCTAAAAATTACATAAACTTTGACTAAATGAAAGCAAGTGTAAGTTACAGCTAGAACCCAATTCTCCATACAAATAAACCTCTGCCATACCTATATACAAGCCAGTCAAAGAGACTACAGCAACTGAGAAACCCCTAATGTTGGCCTTAGGCAAGACAGCTCACAAGTGGCTGAGGTTTCTGGCCAGAGCTCAGAGTCCCACTGGTGAATGACGTGGTAGCTAGTTCCTGTGCTGTCTGTCCTGTACCCTTTCCTTTCTCCAGAAAAGCACTCTTTATCCTCAAGTACCCACTTTGTCCTCCTCCTCTTTCACCATGTGTTTACAGTGAAGCCTGTCCTCCCTGGCTACAACTAATAGGTGGGGGAGGGTGGGACAGCATGTGACCACAGGAGGACCAGTCAGAAAGCTGTTTTGAAAGGTTTCAAACTGGAACTAAGAGGAGAGGCCCCTCCCAGCAGACGCCAGGAGAGCTGAGGCTTGGGAATCAGGTGAAGCCTGTTTTCCACAAAATGGAGGAAGTCGGTTTGAGAAGAGGAAGTTAACACTCAGAGAGGCAGAAACTCTGAACTCCTGCTGCTGCAACACCCTAGGGCCAGATGTCCTATGCTCTCTACCACGCCACCACCCCTGCTCCTTTCTGGGAAGATGTGAACCTGCTAAGAAACTCCCAAGAAAGTTCAAGTCTGCTTTTGTAACACACAACCCAGGTGCATTGACCCTACATTAAAAAACGGCAATCTCTATACTAAAGCAGACTCACAAGCCGTTCAAATCAGTATCCTGTTTAAGGAAAGCACACTAAGGGATGTTTGCAGGAGGCTATGGTTGTCCTCAAAGATGCAACCTGCTCTGAATGACTTTCGAAACATTCTAGTTTGCCACTGTGTCCAATATAGCTCTGTAAATGCATCTTTACCTCTTTTGCACCTATATTTTCAATCTTTATCCACTTTCAAAGATAACCCATTCAAAATACGTACTGTCTACTGTGTGAAGTGATACATAATCACCTGTTCAATGTTCAAAGCCTAAAATACAAATTCTCTTTGTCAATTTGGCTGTGTGAGTTTCTGTCCCTACCAAAATTAAGAGAAAAAAACAGCCCCCACCTCTTTATTAAATCAACTGAACTGTCTTTATCCAATTCTATGTAGAGCAGCACCATATAAACTTTTATGTAACCCCATAATGTTGTTACATTAAATAAGTAAAACAGTGAAATAAAAGCAAAAATAGAAAACTTTAAGAACACTGGAATTCATTTTGTAATATAAACGAAGACTGGAAAGAAATATCTCCAAAATTGTTATTTTGGGTGGCAGGATGATGCACAAATTATTTTATTCTCTATTTTTTTTCTGTATTACTAGAATTTCTATACTGGGTAAGTACTATTATTCTAATTATTTAAAGTTATTAACAACAACAACAAAAAAGACTGAGAAAAAAACGTGTAAATGAAGAGTTAACTGGTCAAAAGCAGGTTAAAAGGGCAACAACAACAAAAAACTTTAAAAACAATCAGGCAACGGGTAGCTGATCACGCAGGAGAGCCTTACCAAATGTTGAGACCTAGGCCCTCGGAGGAGTCAGCGTTGGTTGGGGAGATTTTAGCCAGACTTCAGCTTAGTTGTTTCAGGGACAGACAATGAAACAGGGACCAGAACATGCAGCCCCAAATCCCTTATGTCCCCTTGCCACTGGGTGGCCCATTCTGCTTTAGCAAACAGTCATCCTTAGGAAAGGAAGTCATAAAGGTAACTCTGAACAAAAGCCTGGAAATCCAAAGTGACATACTCTACTTTTTGGAGGTCGTGCTCTGAAGCTGAGGACTGAGGTGCCCACACTGAAAAGTGAATGGCCAAGTCATGGAGAACACGCTTCGATTCTCTCCAGCTCCTCCCATGTATTAGGTATTCAACACATATTTATATGAAAATGCAACTTAAATGAATAATCATGATGAAATGTGTAGGTGGTCAAAGAGGTACCTCTAACCTGGGCACTAACAAGAGGAGAGACCCACTGGAAGCCTTCCTGGTAGAGGTGATAACCTGAGCTGGGTTTAAAGGATAAGCAGGAATTTGCCAGGTAAATAAAGTGAAGAGCAGGCAGGATTCCAGGCAGACACAAAGTCAAGACAGAGAAGTTGGGCTGGAGCAAATGGCTTAGCTTTGTGGAAAATAAAGTTGAACAGAGCCTTGAGGAAAGAGGAGAATTTGGATAGAAGTAGAAGGGGAGGAAAAAGCAGAATAAGCAAAGACATTGCAGGAAGAAATGGAATGTGAGACTTTTGTTTAGTAAATATTTATTGAAATATCTACTCTGTCCCAGGGCCAGGGCTAAAACCTTGAGGTGTAAGAAAGCTTATGAGTAACTCGAACCACAGATAACAACCTCACAAGACTGGTATTCCCCCCACTGTAGAGATGATGAAAGTGAGCCTTTATAGTGAGGAGGCAAACTGTCCAAGGACATAGAGCTAATAAATGGCATAAATCTGGCTTTTAAGTGTGTGTTATTTTAGCCAGGCTTCGGAGCACACCGAGTTGTTTGCTCTTTAGCATCACAGTTAAAGCGCAGAGGATGTGGGAGAATCCATGCAGTCCTTCTATTCTGCTACTCAAATAAAAAATCATGAACACTGCTTGGTTTCCTTTTATGAATATCTTTTTGTGACCTGGAGGATAAAGATGTGGGAGTCATGAGTTCTTACTTATTAATATCCAAGTATTTTGGAACAATTACTAAGGGGACAAGATCAGGCTCTAGAAACAGCCTGATTATACCAACCGGCAACTGATCAAGTCCATCCACATCAGAACATGCTCAGAGAGACAGCAAGGGAAGTGGATCCAGTGGCCATCTGAGAAAGGTCAGTCAGGTGCCACCAAAAAACATTTTGCAACAACAAAGCCAGACTGAGGATTCGTGTGGAAAATGTTAAACATGCTCTATGCTGGAAAACTTTGAGACTCCTACTTGCTGACTGCCTGCAGGAGACTATTTGGCAAATGACACAACTTCCAAAAAGCTGAGCTTAATTATTCCGAAGTTGTCTAAAATCAGCACTTGAATTAGCCAGGTTCTCTATCATTTGCCAAGTGAAGTTCATCTCTTCTGAAAATAAGGAAGCTTTCGGCCCTCAAGTGTATTTCTAAACACAAACATATACATACATACTGTTTTGACAACAAAAGTCCTGCTTAAGTTTTTCTTCAGAGATTAACCATGTGCCATTAGGTAAAGAAGGGAAAAGAGTGTTTTTTAGGGTCACTGAAAAGTCAATTAAATCTTATTAGTTCTTCTTATGCCATACACTTTAAACTTTTACTTTTTTTTCTTCCACAAAACAAGAGGCATTTCTTTTGGGCTTATAAAAAGCTATAATTATGCCAGTTGGTGGACCAAAAAAAAAAAAAAAAAACTTCAAGACTATAATCAGAAATAACATTAATTTCTGATATATAATATATATAAATTTTCTCCATCATTAAAGGAAATTAGTTTTCCCTTTTCTTTTTAAAAACGTTTAATTAGAACATAGTTCTAATGCATGAATTTATACAATCCTTCCACATTTATTTTTGCATTCCACTTGGAGAGACAGCTCTGGTATAATCATTTGTGATTAGAATGATGCCTCATATAAAAAGCTATGATTGTATTTGAAATGTCTAAGGTAGGCAGGGATTCTTACCTCCCAAAAGCAAGCCATCCTTTAACTCCAAGAAACTACTTTCTGTGGGGAAATAAGTAAGTGCAATCTTTCCTAAAATACTTTTTAACATGTATACTCATGAAATAAAGGGGGATAACTTTATTGCAAAACCTGTCTCTAACTGAAAATTCAAGTTGAGGTCCAGTTTCCCCTCAGGACTTTTTAATCAGGGAACTGATTAAGGAACATTTTAATCAGCCTAAGTGAACTCAAATGAGTTTTGTTGTTTTGTTTCAATGGGCCTGAAATGATTTCTGTTTTTTTTTTTTCATACACAATGTTAGAGTTTCTCAATTAACATTTCCATGGAGATGAACCCAATTAATTGTTCAGCCCTCAACAGCAATAAATACACTCTTCTATCCTATAGGCAGTGAATCAGGTGACTTCTCACACCTGGGTGCATCCCAACTTAGTAATACTAACAAGAAAAACGGACTTCAGAAAAATATTAAAAATATGACTCAAACATTTACTTTTAGGGCAGAAAAAGAGGGACGGAAACTTTTACTATTTTCCAAAAAGTAAAGATGTTAATGGCCTCTTATAGAAATCAAAACTGCAAACAGGCTAGTATTCCCAGGCCATTTTACAGAAACATTTAAGACCATTCCAAACTAAAAGAAATGCTTGCCTTGCTGAAACGGAAAATGGTTCTGTCTTCACCCATCTATGAAAACCAACTTTCCAAGTCTGAATATCTCACAAGTATCTCTTCCAAGTTCCAGATTTGTTTATCTGAGATAGTCAGCTTCTCTAAACAAATTGAAAACTAGGGGCAAAGATACCTAAATCAAACGTTTAAATATATCCTTCAAGATATAACACAGTGCTGTGGCAGGCAGCTCGATGAACAGCATGAATTAAATGTTGGAAAAAAGTATCATTGCAAGGTGAGGCAACTTTACCCTGTCTCATGGATAAACCCCTTCAAAGTTCTGTTTGCCTGTGGGTTCATGTGCTCACTTTTCAGTATACAGAGTAAGTTCTTCAGAGCCCAAAAGTTTTCTAAATCTGAATACAGACCATCTCCACCAAATACTTCTGAAAAATGTTTAATAATCTTTGTTTTCTTTATTAAACATTATTTTAAAATGTTTAATAATCCCTAGTAAGGGCCCAACTTTACTGGAGTATGGTGGTCCTTCAGCTGAGGGCATATGGTTTCCTACTCCTGAATGTATAACTAAGCAGGCTGATTTCTCTTCCTCTGTAAAAGCCAACAACTACAGCTGGGAAGATGAGCCTATAACTCTGCACTTACATGCACTTCCTTGACAATATAAATTCTGGCCCAGCACAAAGTGAGCCAAACACGAGGCTGCCCATTCCTATATCCCAATCCAGTTCCCAAAGGCTGGCCTTTACTGCAGTGGTTTCTCGCGTGGGGGCAGAGGTTTCCAGACCAGCAGCATCAGCATCTCCAGGGAATACACATTCTTTGGCCCCAGCCCAGGATCTACTGAACCAGAACCTCTGGGGACTGAGAACTACTGTTGCACTGCAGTCCCTATCAAACTGTGTTGTACCCTCAAAGCCTGCAGGTGGCACTAAAGGCCAGAAGGAAGAATTACAGGAGCTGGTAGCTCAAGTTTTTAACTGTTACAGTTCCTGCCCGCCTGACCAAACAGCTCTTTCTAGCAGTTCCCAAAAGCTGCTCAGCCTCCCCCAATGCCTTAAAAGGTCACAGATTTCAGCTCTGAACAGAAACTCGACTGAAACTCTTCTCACAACCCAGCAGTAGATATACTAAAACCTACAATCTTCAGGGATACAATCAATATTTAATTCTTTTGTGGGTTTTGTGTTTAATACAATAAGGACACAAACACACTTTTAAAATGACGATGTTAATACTGATTAAACAGAACAACAAAATAAGAAGCTCAAATTATCATCAGCTATTGTGTATATCTGAATAATAATAATACACTTGATTCTGAAAGAATTAGAATTCCTTCCCTGAAAATCTAATTGTCTCGATGTGACAAAGAAAGGATGACTTTTCTAATGAAAGCATGTATACGGGTAGCCCTTTGTGAGACTCTGTTAAAACCCTGAATTTCGCATTAGCTGTTTTATCACCCCAAACATCTTCATTGAGGATGTGTAGCAATGGGAACTCTCATACACTGCTTACGGGAATATAAATCAGTATAACTACTTTGGAAAACCATTTAACAGTGTCAACTACAGCTAAACACACAAGGACTTACAACCAGCCATTCCACTCCAGGGTATACACCCTAGAGAAATGAGCGCCTACATCTACCAAAAGCCGCCTAAAGGAATGTTCTGAAAAGTGTAACTTGTAATAGTTGCAAAGTGGAAACAACCCAAATGTCCATCCACAGTAGAGGAGATAAGCAGTATGGATATTCATACAATTAAACGAAGCAGCAATGAAAAAAAAACAACCAAACAACTGCTACAACATGAATTGATTTTCACAAACCATGGATGAATCTTTCAGAGTGAAAGAAGCCATACACAAAGGGGTACACTCTTATCCAAATAGGCAAAACTTATCTCTGGTGACAGAGGTCAGCATAGCGGTTCCTGGGGCTATCTGGGAACAGGCATGGGGAACTATTGGAAAGGGTCTACACCTTGAACTGGGGGATGGTTACTGGGGTAGTGTATATGTATGAAAAGTTCAGTGAGTTGCATTCTTAAAATTCGTACACTTTATGTATTTTTTTAGAGGCAAAAAATAGTCTTGACAGTCTGTCATGTAAAAATTTTCAATGATCATCATAAAACTCTAAATTCCTGGGGAAGTATGTTGGTATCAGAGTATATTTACTAAAACAAACACTCTGCATTTGCTGAGCTAAACTGAAAATTTAATATAGTGAACAGGAGATTTTCCTTTTTTCCAATGTTATACATATATAAAAAGACCAAACCTTTCTGGCTTGCACTCCCTAGGCCAAATTCCTTTTACTCTGTCACTTAATGGGTCCTTCCTTGCGTGGCACTGGCTGTCCACTGTCCCAAGCCTCACATACCCTGGATGGCCGGTCATCATCCACACGGGGGCTGAAAGGCCCAGCTCCTACACTCCTGTGGTTATTATCCTGCTAAATCGCTTTGAACCACCCTTGGCCTAACCGCGACTCCCATCCCGCTTCCCTCCGTCCTCGCCACCGCAGGCCTGTCCCTTTGCTTTCTGGTAAAAACCGCGCACCGCCTGAGGCCACTCCGAGCCTACTGGATCCCTGGTTCCAACCCGGTAGGATCTCAGAAGCAGGGCCAGCTGCGAGGTGGGGGACACCAAGTTACCCCCAAGGGCAGAAACCTCCGGGGCCCGCAGAGCACCGGTGACCCGGAACCCCTGTGGCTCCCGGCAGGCTGGGTCGGCTTCCGCCCACCCACCCGAGCCACCGGGGATCAGAGCCCGGGAATCACGCTCGGTCCTTTTCAGCGCTTCCGGGTTTGAAAACCGCGGCTGGCTATGACGTGTGACCAAGATGCGGGGCCAGTGGTCCACAGAGAATCCCACCCCGCGCCGGGCCAGGGAGTGGGAGCAGCCGGGGTCGGGGGCGGCGCGCCCGGGGTCGCAGGCCGCTCCGGCAGCTCTCTGGCAGCCCTCGCCGCCCGGGCGCGCGTGTTTACCTGGAACCAGGAACACGTGCTGCCGGGCGCCAACCCCGTCCCCGTAGTCCACGCCGGCGGCCATGCCGCCGGCCTCTTCCGGGGCGCCGCTGGCCTCAGCCTCCCAGCCCCGCCGAAAATGGCGGGAGAAGGGTCTGTTCCGGATGGCACGGCGCTCAGAGGGACCGGCAGCACCCGGGAGGAGGCCCGCGGGCCGAGTTTCGTTTCGTTTCCGGGACCAGCCTGCTGTTCGTGTTACGTTTTTAAATTTAGCGCCAGGAGAGGCGCTCTGAGTGCCGGCGCTGGGCCGCGGGCAGCGGGAAGGGGCCGCGGCCTCTCCCTCGCAGCTCTGCCAGTGGTAGGTGCTCACCGCGCGCCGCAGGGCGCCGAGTGACGCGGCGCAGGGCGGGGTCGCCGCGGCCCTGCGCTCTGTCGCTGCACCCAGAGGCCCTCCGTGGTCGAGCGAGCGAGCGAGCGAGCTAGGACGGGGTCTGCGGGGTGTGGGCCCGGAGGATGGAGCTAGTCGGTGTTAAGGACATTAGCAATCACATCGGAATCCGAATGCAACCTAGGCATAATCACCTAATTCTTTGTGAATGTATCTTGGTCATCAGTTTCATTCTGTGTTATTAATGGCAGAATATGTGTGCATTCTGAGTTATAAGGGATGTCCTCAATTTGGACTTCGTCCTTATCACTAAAAAGAGGTGCACACTTTGGGGCTCAGAATGTGAATTTATTTTGAAGAACTGTAATGAGTTAAAAATTTAGACATTTAAAAGGTGAAATTTTAAAAGAGCCATGAAATTTGGGGATTTAAGCCTTTAAAAATAACATTTTAATTGAAAAAGTGATGTTTGTTTGGTACGTAGTTTTTAAGAAGAAAGTACATACCCCTTTCATACTTTAGAGAAAAGCAGGGGCCAGGCACAGTGGCTCACTCCTGTAATCCCAGCACTTTGAGAGGCCAAGGCAGGCAGATCACTTGAGGTCAAGAGTTTGAGACCAGCCTGGCCAACATGGTGAAACGCGGTCTCTACTGAAAATACAAAAATTAGCTGGATGTGGTGGTGCACATCTGTAATCCCAGCTACTCCCGAGGCTGATGCATAAGAATCAGTTGAACCCAGGAGTTGGAGGTTGCAGTGAACCGAGATCCCACCACTGCATTCCAGCCTGGACTACGAAGCTAGACTCTGTCAAAAAAAAAAAAAAATTCCACAAAAGCCTAAACAATATATATATATATATATAAAAGAAAAGCATGATGTCTCTCTTTTATCCCAGATCCCCAATCTCCCTCCCCAGGGGAAACTGTTAACATTTCTTGTCTGTTCTTAAAGAATTTTTCCATGCAAAAACAAGTTAATGTCTTATTTTTGCACAATTGAAAGAATAATATACATAACTCAGGAACTTTGCTTTTCATGTTTAATCTTGAAAATAATTAAATTTAGCAGCACTAAATTTAGCCCTCTGAAAAGGTTTTTAACTTCAAACCTGTTTCCCATGGTGGGTGAGACAAATACAGCTGCAGTTGATTGCAGGACACAGCTGGGGAAAGGAGGCCTTTCTGGCTGAAGAAAGGCGCCCCTTGCCAATTTTGGGGCGAGGAGCAGTAGATTGGTACTGCTCTGATCTTCCCTCTCCCCCAAAACTATAGAAGATGCTGTGGTATATAGTACAAGTCTCTGGGCACACCATCAGCTTACAGCTACAGAAGCACCCCATTGTCCCTGGAGGATGGGATCCAAAACCTCCAGTGGATGCCTAAAACCAGAGATAATACCAAACCCTCTATATACTGCTTTTTCCTTTGCATGTCTATCTATGACAAAGTTTAATTTGTAAATTAGGCCTAGTAAGAGATTAACAACAATAACTAATAATAAAATAGAACAATTCTAACAATATGCCAGCATCACTATCTTCCAGCTACCAAGTGACTCATGAGGACGGGAGCTTCTGCAGTGTGGATCTGCTGCATGAAAGGAGGATTCAGGTCCTTTGCAGGATGAAGCTGGATGGCGCAAGATTTCTTCATACCACTCAGAACACTGCACAATTTAAAACTTAAGAATTGTTTGTTTCTGGAATTTTCCATGTAATATTTGTGGACCAAGGTCAACTGGGGGTAACTGAAACCTTGGAGAGTGAAACTTCAAATAGGGGGAGTTACTGTACATGAGAAATGTTACCCAAGATTCCCTTGCTCAGATATTCATACCTGTTTTTATTTTTCTCTGAACCTTTCTAGCCCTTGGCCGTATGAATGTGTATTTTTGTGGTTATTGTCACAGTTTAGACTATTTCGTCTGCTTTTGTCAACAGTGTCATAAGCATGTATCCCTTCATATCAAGAGTTATCATTGTTAATGGAGGCATGATATTTAACATTGCTGGTATAGGATTAGTTATCCATTCCCTAGTATGCAGTATTTAGGTTATTTCAAACTGTTATTATAAATCATGCTACAATATATATTGTATATGGATTATGTGTACAGCAATGTGACACGGTGATTGATGTGCGTATACACGCATAGATGCTTTGTATCTAATTCAAAAAATTTAGATGCAGGAAATTATTTTTAGCAGAATACCATGTAGGTTAATTTAAAAGGCACAAAGAACAACACTGTGTACTTTACAAGGATACATGCATATTTAAGGCCACATCAAGCACATTAAAAAACATGGGTGTCTTTACATCTATCCAACAAACATGAAAAAAAAGCTCAACATCACTGTTCGTTAGAGAAATGCAAATCAAAACCACAATGATATACCATCTCATGCCAGTCAGAATGGCAGCTATTAAAAAGTCAAGAAACAACAGATGCTGGTGAGGCTGGGGAGAAACAGGAACGCTTTTACATTGTTGGTGGGAATGTAAATTAGTTCAACCATTGTGGAAGACAGTGTAGTGATTCCTCAAAGATTTACAACTAGAAATACCATTTGACCTAGGGATCCCATTACTGGGTATATACCCAAAGGAATATAAATCATTCTATTATAAAGATACATGCATGTGTAAGTTCATTGGAGCACTGTTTGCAATAGCAAAGACATGGAATCAACCCACATGTCCATCACTGATAGACTGGGTAAAGAAAATGTAGCACATATACACCACGGAATACTATGCAGCCACAAAAAGGAATGAGATCATGTCCTTTGCAGAACATGGATGAAGCTGGAAGCCATTATCCTTAGCAAACGAATGCAGGCACAGAAAACCAAACACCACACTTATAAGTGGGAGCTGAACAATGATAACACATGGACACAGCGAAAGAAACAACACACACGAGCCTGTCAGGAAGGGTGGTGGAAGAGGAGAGCATTAGGGAAAAGAGCTAATACATGCTAAGCTTAATGCCCAGGTGATGTGTTGATAGGTGAAGCAAACCACCATGGCACACATTTACCTATGTAACAAACCTGCACATCCTGCACATATACCCTGCAACTTAAAAAAAAAGGGTGTCTTTAAAATGGCAAGGAGTAGGAGAAAGAAATGGGTAAGGAATGAGGAGCAGGAGAAATTAAATGAGAGGGCCAGGCTGACACGGGCAATGGTCAGTGTACTCTGAATGAGAAAACAATGAATGCTGCCCTTTCTATAAATAATTTCCTTTATCATTTAAAAAAATTATGTAAGTACCTTTTTGAAAAGGAGACCATTACTGACAGACTGACTCCAGATCCCTATTGTCTTCAAGGTAAAGTCTAAAGTACTAAGCTTTGAACACATGTCCCTTGAGATCTGGTCCTAGCTGGACTCCCCAGCTGCAGTTCCCACCACCTACCTCCCTCTCTACCCACTGCACAGCATGGCAACAAGGAACTGCCTGTGGTTCTCTCCTCTGTCACGTCCAACACTTGGTATTGTATCCCCAATGCTGAGACCATCCTGTTCTCCACGAGCCTCATTTCTTCCCTTCTCCCTCACCCTTTACAGACAGCTGTCACTCATCCATCAGGTCTCACTACTGCCTCCTAATACCGTTTCCAAGAATAAGCGAGATCCCTCCACTTTCAACAGCTAGCGGAACCAGTCAGTTCCCTGAGGGAAGAATAGCATCTAGAAATTCACCACTATATTGTCAAAAAATAACAATGATTTCACTGAGTACTAACTGTGCTGAGCACTGCACTGAGCAGTTAATTCGGATGATCTCTTTCAGCCCTCCAACAGCATTAAGGGTATTATTGTGCTTACCCACATTTTACAGAGGAAAAATGTAGAGTCTAGAGAGATCGAGTACCTGCCTACGATGACACGACTAGCAAGTGACTGAGCAGGAATTCCAGCCCAGGCCTTAGGACTCCAGAGGCTGGGCTCTTCACCTTCCTTCCCTCCCTGGTGTCCCCATGCCTGGGACAAAGTAATATGGAAACATAGCATGTGCTCAGTAAATATTTTTCAAGTAAATATTTATGTGGATAGCTAGGCAGTCATGGCTTGTGGTACTCCCAATTTTAAAAATGAAAACAAATTGATTACATACAATATATCATAAAATAGTTTGTGAATTACTTTCAGTACTAATCTGCACTGGTTACACTAAAAAGAGTCAAGCAGATTGTTCTTCAAAGAATAAGAAGGCAGCAACAACTTTTAACACCTGTGAGTAGAAAATCAGATACTCTTCTAAATGCTGGAAGCAATACACGTTTGGTTTTTAGTAAAAAAAAAAAAAAAAAGAAAAAAAACCTGGGTGGGGCGCAGGAGAAAAATTCAGTGCCAAATTACCTTTAGCAATGCTTAGTGGTAATCAGAGCAGAGAGACATTGTATTAAAGGTAATGGAAGAATTTTTCCCCTCTATATTATTAAAAACCTGTAAGAATGTTTCTTTCAAAGCAAAATTAAAATTAAAATCCATGTTTATCATTATTTCTCTCAGGAGAAAAGGTTGTTCTCTTTTATCAAATTTTTCTGCCATCAACTGCTCATCAAGTGACAATAGGGACAGCAACATAGTTCTCAGGCATCAGATTGGGAGAAGACTCTGCTCTTGAAGCATCAACTATGTAGAAAGGGGCCAGAAATGAGTAGCACTGAATCTTTCTTTCTGGGAAGAATATTCCCTTTCTGTTCTCTTGTAACTAACTCAACCTAAAACTGAATTGTACTTGGCAGTGTGACAAAAAGGCATACAAACTTGTGAGATCTGCCCATTATAGGATAAGAATGACTGCAGCTATTGAGGAAGGAAAAAGAGCAGTCCTTGACACCAAGAAGCTGGCTTGACTCTCACAGGTAGACCCTGTGATTCTCCCATTAGATGTGAACCATCACAGAAAACCAGCCTCTGACCAGGCTACTTTGAGACCATGATTAAATAAGACCAAGCAAGAGCAATTCATAATTTTGTCTAAGTACAGACAAAAAGCAAGTCACTGTGCTACCCATGAAGCATCTCTTGGCCAAAATGAGTGTTACTTCTTTACCAATGACACCCTTATTCTCACTAGAGTTTCCCCTTTCTATAAGAGTCATTGAGATCCCCCCTCATTCCCTCTAGATTAGATGCTCTACTTTCTAACAGCATCCAATCCAGAGGGAATCCCTGCTGCCTTAGACCCTGCCTCAAATCACCCAATCAAAGCCCAGATCCTATTTCTTTCTAACACCCTCTTACCAAAACACCCATAATTTCCATAATGTGTGTTCTCCCTCACTGCAACAAGTAATGAACCAAACTTGTTCAACTACAGGTGACTTCCTGGCTTCCTTGGCTGAAGGGTATTAATGCTATGTTTACACATTTCCATATGCATATATGTATATAGTTATAAATATTACATATATGTTTATATAAAATCAAGGTAGCTAGAAATTCAGGCAATTCAAGCTCCAGAGTTTACTTTTCTGGCTCAAGTATCTGGAGATTTAGATTACCAGAATCAAATAAATCAGATAATCAGATAATTATACATTTTGCTCCCTGGTACCCTAACAACCACCATACAATTTATATAATTGTAATAACTTGATGTCCTCGTTATTCTCACCTAATTTGCTTTTACATACGCCGTTAATATTTTCTACAATGCCGTGTGTTTGAGATTTTTTTCAAGCTATGCATTTTTTGACGTGATAATAAATGGTGAAAGCAAAATGTTGGCTACTTTAAAAAATTTTATTTTTTAAAGCAGGATATTAACTTTTATAGAATATATGATCACAGCTAAAATGAATAAGAATAAAAGGGTGGTGACTAAAGTCTAATCATAGTTGCACTTGAATCATTTCAACTGTGATATATTTTCAAAAATTTTTAACATTTTTAATTTGATGGTGGAAATATCACTAATTTCTGGTTTTCTTTTACCCTGTTCTTCCTCTTTAGTGCCTAAACAATGATATCCTGATTCTCTTTTGGTAAATCTTATTAATTTTACCAACAGTCTCTACAATTAAGAGGCTTAAGGAGGCACACATTACTAAAATCAAAGCTGTTCATATCTGCTGCTTTCTCACTGTAACTAAAATACTCTTCAAATAATAATAAGATATTTTATTAACTCATTCTAACAAAACATCTGTAAAACAGGAAATGCAGCTACTAAATATGGTTTGTTACTTGCCAAAGATTAACAAATTTTTCTGATAATTTGAACGTTTCACCCAATGTTTTGCTTAAGAGCAAAAATAGGTAATATTGACTATTAAGTATTGTAACATCTACAGAATAATAGTCAATTTCATGTTGACTTTTGCAGTTATAGTGATCATGCAAGAGCAACATTTCTGAAAATTTAGTCTTCTTCATTTGTTCACTAAATGTCTCTAATTCTTTGAGAATGTAATTCAATTAATAAATGGATTGCCTTTAAAAGTGCTTATAATGTCTCCATTTTTAGTATAAACATGCAGCACATTTTTTAAAATACCTTTATCAAAACCTTTAGGCAGAGTAAATGAGTCTTCGTATTTCTTACTAAGATTATACTAGAGGTGAAGATTGCAACAAAGCAAGCATCCTTTGTTCTGGATTTGAGAAGAAACTAGAGATTTAAAAAGGATTTAATATTGATTTAAAATGTAAAAGGATTGCTCTATACTTAAAGACTACACTATTTGTTCTGTAGTAATTTCCATAGCAATGGCAGTAATTGATTAAATCGTGACTAAATTGACAAAGTGGCGAGCCTATAATGGAACAGAATCTTTGTTATCTTCTTGTGGATGGGCACTAGCTAGACATATTGCCATCTACTTAAAATGTAGATTAAGATTTTTAAAATTAAGAAGTATGAGCAAGCTATGGTGCAATATTTCTGGCTTCAGAAATAAACACTGAGTTAGAAAGGAGCTTTATAGCTGAATTGATGTTCAGATTGCTCAGACCATAAGTATAGATTGGGACGAAGAAGGTATTCATTTGGGGATAAAAGAAAAAAATACTTTTTTTGGTTTTTACATAATTTGAACAGTATTTTAAATAAATAATATAGGTTAGGACAATGATTAAAAGGAGTGGCCAAATCTTTAGACATCCCTTGCTGAGCTTTTGTGTGTTTTTGTTTGTTGGCTTGCTATTTTATGATGTCAAAGTTTTTGAAGTTACCTCTGTTATTTATAACATCAGATGTGTCTTCCGTAAGCAAACATCCAGATGACATTCCTATGGTAACCATGTACAACTCAGAAGTGATTTTCTACCATTTTTTCCCAGAAATTATTTATTTAATAATAATCTAACTCTTGAAAAACAGAAGCTACTTTGCATATGCTTGATATAACAATGTCCAGATCAAGCTATCTTTTTCTGGAGTCAGTACACAAAGGCATTGTTGACTTAATTAGGTGCAAGTAGCAGCCTGTCTTTCAGGCTATGCTGGAAATTTTCAGGTGGGCAATAAATGAGATGGCCCAAGTATATAACACTCCTGCTTCAACAGCATAGCCAACTCCACAGTTTAGTTTATTCCCTAAATGTGGTAACTCCAGCTGGGGTGGGGGAAACTCTGGGCCCATTGCACTGATCCGGTTACTTTTCTTCCTTAGCTTTATGTTGTCAACCTACTGGCCCCAAGATTTATTTTCTGACCTTTTTTTTTACTATTTCATTTTCCATATTGGATAAAAAGTTCAGCAGAAGTATATGTTTTGATGATTTTGCCTAGATTAGATATATTAAGATTATTGATTATAAACAGATACTCCTTTTTTTTTTTAACTTTCAATACACTCTTCTGGGATGAATTCCTAGAAGTTAGTAGAAGCTCTTGCTCTAATATCTGTAGAGCCAGGGGAATGGGCCCTATAAGGAGAAAATGTAAAAAGAATAGCTGCTTCTAAGGAGAGTTAGAAGTTTTTGATAAAAGGCAGGACATATCTTAAGAATGCACTAGAATCTCCTGTAAATTTGTATTTGATGCTTGGCCACTCTCTTTTTCTCTCTCTGTCATGATCTGGGCCAATCTGAATTAACTCATCAATATTTATTGATACCTACTTTGTGCCAGACACTGTTCTAGTTGCTTGAATTACATCCTTAAATAAAATATATTAAAATACCTACCCTTTTGGAGTTTATATCTAGTAGAGGGAGGGAGACAGACAATATACATAATAAGTACATTCTACAATATGATAGAAGGTGGCTGGTGCTGTGGTGGAAAGAAACACAGCAGAAAAAGGAGGTCTGTGGAAAAAAAGAAGAGGGTCGCTATTTTAAATAAAGTGGTCACAGTGGGCTTCAAAAAGGAGCTAACATTTGAGCAAAGACTTGAAGGAAGGAAAGGAGTTAGGCGTGTGAATACCAGAGTGAAGTGTGTTCCAGGCAGATAGAACAGCAGGTGGAAAGGCACTGCAGCTGCAGCTGGCATGGGATGTTCAAGGACAGCAAAGGAGGCTGTGGACTGAGCAAGAGGAAAAGGGCAGTAAGAGGTAAGGCTGGAGAAGTGAGGACCTCACATGCCATTGGCAGAGTGAAATGGACTTCACCAAAGGGATGGCCAAGGAGTGGTAAGAAAGTGTAAGCGTGTATAAGAGAACCAACTTCAGTCATTACACAGCCAAGGGCCAAAGCTAGAACAACTTTAGTTACAATAAAAAAAAAAAGCCTGAAGGAAGCCTAGGGTTTCTCAAAATGTTTTTACTGTAATCCACGTCAGAAATGTTTTAATAGCATGACTTTGCAGTCACATAAAAGATACATTATTAAAACAAAGGTTTCATAAACATACACATTGTGCTCAATGTACGCTAATATCTTTGGTACTATTCTAATCTATTCGGTTTCTTTTCTTTATTCAACCCTAATAAATCTATTAAATCGATTTTATAACCTGGTAATGGCAGTTCAAAAAGCAATGCTATAGGCAATGTGATCATTTTGGCTACACCCTAACTGGATAACATAATCACATCACTGTCAACTCTGAGCATGCTTTGGCTAAAAACCCCATCGGGGCTAATGACTTTAAACAGAGAGTCACCATTAGCTCATTAATCAAAATACAATGTATATATAAAGTATTCTGTTTTCTTGACAGCTGTCATTATATAAAAATACTGTGTGGGCTGGGTTACCATGAGGAAATGTAAAACATGTGAAATATGGGTACATCATTTCTAACAGGCAGCCAATATTTATGGTAGTTGGCTAAAGAGATTTTACTTCAAATAAACAAATGTTTAATGTTTCCATAAACACACAGACATGACCCTAATTAGTAAATTTACTAATAGATTTTTGTTCATTATCTCCAGACCAATCTTTAGATATATTTATTTTTAGAAAACAGTGCAAATTTTAGAATTGTGTCTCAAACTGTTTTGAGAGTTTCTTAAAATGTTTGAGAGCAGCATGATTTTATGTGTATATAAACATTGGTACTATTCCAAACTGTTAAATTGCCCTTTCAAAACTCAAAATTCATTTTCAACTAGATTCTGATGTTAGATATTTTTTTTCTGCTGCAGAAAGTTCTTAGATTTACCATAGGATGGGCTCAAGTTTTATAATACAGTCATGTACTGCATAATAACATTTAGTCAACAAAAAAGTATACATATGACAGCAGTCCTGAAGAATATAATACTGTATTTTTACTGTACCTTTTCTATGTTTGATGTGTTTAGATGCACAAATACCATTGCGTTTCAATTGCCTACAGTATTCAGTATAGTAACATGCTGCCCAGGTTTGTAGCCTAGGAGCAACAGGCTACACCACACAGCCTAGGTGTGTAGTAGGCTACACCATTTAGATTTGTGTAAGTACACTCTACGATAATCACACAATGATAAAATTGCCTAGTGTTGCATTTCTCAGAATGTGTACCTGTTGTTAAGCGACATGTTACTGTAGAGTCATAAGAGAAATCTTAAGAATAAACTAAGTCTTAAATATAAGAAAATTCCAGAGTGATACATTTACTGTGGTATCATTTACATAAAGAATATGAACACTTAAAAATGGTGCATATTGTACATGGGATTTATGTAGATATCCCATGACATACACATGCATATGATATATATATGTATGTATATGAGATATGTTTATTATATATATTTCTGTGAATATATGTATATATTAATTTAAAACTTGCTAGGGAAAAAAAGTCCTTGGTTTCAGAATAGCCATTACTCTTTAGAAGGGAAAACAGGCAATGATACAAAGGCATCATTCACATGTATCTATAATATTTCAAATTTTAAAATAAAATATTTAAAGCAAATGTGACAAAATTTGTATCTACTTTCTGTATATTTGAATAAGGGCTTCCTTCCTTGTATCCATTACTGTAGATGGGCATTTATTTTAAAACATATACCAGATATACAATACACCACTGTGTCCTTAACTTATAAAGAAGATAAGCAGGGAATACATCTTTTTAAAAGCAGCTATATGGTGTGGACACAGTTTTCAGCAAAGAAAACCGTAGTTTCTGTTTTCACTTAGGGTTATGATAAAGGGAACAGACTTGAGTGGCAGACAGAGATTTAGATTAGATATTAGAAATAAGTTCATATCTCTGCAAGATACTTAAGACTCCCCTGGGGATTTTGAGAACAAGAATTTTGTTGAAACAGCTTAGGCTCTAACCTACTTACATGAAACTAGAAGGGATTATCAACCTCCTAGTTGTCCTTTAAAATTTGAGATTCTGTCTGCCAACTCTATAGGTATAAAAATCTTAACTGATCTACTCAGAATCTACAGCAAGGCAGAAAGAACGCAGTGGAAAAGAACAAAAACAAACAAACAAAACTTGGTCCTTAATCTTCAAGAGCCTGTTCTAACATTAGAAGTTAATGGTACTCTAATAGGACAGTGGCAATGAAGGCCCTGGGGAGGGGAGGAAGGCAAAGAGGGCACTGCTTCACTTGTACTCTAGTTACTTCTATCCATTAATCAGTAAGCTTCTTGTAGAGGAGCTTTTGACCCCCATATGTGCAATATGCTCTGTAGAATGCATGTAAGAAAGAAAAAACATCATTGCTTATTCTTAAACAGCTTACAATCAATCAAATTTGAAAAGATCCACATATGAAATGGTTTAACAAAAAAACCATAACACAACAATCGGTAGCACAGTTGTGAAAGCAAGAAAAGGTGAGGACAATCAGTATAGGCTGGACTCATCATGAATGAGAAGACATTCATAAAGAGCCCCATAGGATGAATGGAACTTGAACAGTCATGGAAGAGGTGGTTGAGAGGGCATTTCAAATATAGGCTAAACATAGTCTAAAACCTGAGGGAGGAATACTCCTGAATATCAGAGCATGTTGTTAAATGGAAATTTCTGGCTATAGTCCGGATGTTTTAGAGGATACAGGAGGTGATGAAGTGAAATAGCTATTGGCAGCATTTGTCATTGTCTGTCTTTTGGATATAAGCCACTTTAACTGGGGTGAGATGATCTCTCCCTATAGTTTTGATTTACATTTCTCTAATAATCATGATGTTGAGCACCTTTTCATACGACTGTTTGTCATTTATATGTCTTCTTTTGAGAAATGTCTACTCAGACCTTTTGCCTGTTTTTAAATTGGGTTATTAGACATTTTTGTCCTATAAAGTCATTTGAGCTCCTTACACTTCCTGGCTATTATCCTTGTCAGTGGGTAATTTGCAAATAATTGGTGGTCACAGAATGCTTTTTATTTATTTAATTTTTAATTTGTGTGAGTACATAGGTGCATATATTTATGGGGTTCATGAGATATTTTGATACAGGCATGCAATGTGTAATAATCACATCAAGGTAAATGAAGTATCTGTCACCTCAAATATTTATCCTTTGTTTTACAAACAATCCAATCATCCTCTTTCAGTTGTTTTTAAATATACGATTAAATCATTATTGACTATATTTGCTGTTGTGCTGTCAAATACTAGGTTTTATTCATTATTTCCAACTTTTTTTTGTACCCATTAACCATCATCACTCCCAGTCACCTCCACCACTATTTTTCCCAGCCTCTAGTAGCCATCCTTCTACTCTTTATCTCCATGAGTTCAATGGTTTTAAATTTTAGCTCCCACAAATCAGTGAGAACATGCAAAGTTTGTCTTTCTGTGTCTGGCTTATTTCACTTAACATAATGACCTCCACTTCCGTACATGTTGTTGCAAATGACAGGATCTCATTCTTTTTTATGGTTGAATAATGCTCCATTGTTTGCATGTACCACATTTTCTTTATCTATTCATCTGTCTATGGAGACTTACTTAGGTTGCTTCCAAATCCTGGCTATTGTGAATTGTGTTGCAATAAACATGGGAGTGCAGATATCTCTTTGATACACTGATTTCCTTTCTTTTGGGTCTATACTCATCAGTGATATTACTGGATCATATAGTAGCTCTATTTTTTAGTTTTTTTGAGGAACCTCCAAACTGTTCTCCATAGAATGTAAATTGTGCTAATTTATATTCCTGCTCACAGTGTGTGAGTGTTCCCTTTTCTCCACATCCTCACCAGCATTTGTCATTGTCTGTCTTTTGGATATAAGCCACTTTAACTGGGGTGAGATGATATCTCACTGTAGTTTTGATTTACATTTCTCTAATAATCATGATGTTGAGCACCTTTTCATATGATTGTTTGTCATTTATATGTCTTCTTTTGAGAAATGTCTACTCAGATCTTTTGCCTGTTTTTAAATTGGGTTATTAGACATTTTATTCCTATAAAGTCATTTGAGCTCCTTACACTTCCTGGCTATTATCCTTGTCAGTGGGTAATTTGCAAATATTTCTGTGGGTTTTCTCTTCATTTTGTTGATTGTTTTCTTTGCTGTGCAGAAGCTATTTAACTTGATGTGATCTACAAAATGCTTCAAAAATCAGCCAGAAAATTCTAAATCTGCGGATGGAGGAGAAAAGAAACAAGTGTCTGTTCTTAAGTACTTCAAAGATATATTAAAAGTGACATTTCAAAGATTTCTTTGGCAGCAACTTTCATAATTATTTCATATGGATTCTGTATAAAATAAAAGGTCATCTTGCTATTTATGCTTTTTTATATTAAAATATAGGGTGTTTCATTAACTGACTACTTGATTATTTTAGAACACACTTAAGAAGCCTAAATATAATCAGATAACCTCATCATCAGTAGGACAACTTATGCTGAACCTTAACTTAGAGCTTTAAACTCCTTCTCAAATGGTTTGTCCTTTAGCTTTTCACTGCATCTAAGCACTGTGTGCTATTTACCAGGAAACATCAATAACAGTAATAACAGCTAATATGGAAAAAATGAAAAATTCAGATATCTTAACTATAGACTCTTTAAGGGTTTTCAGATTCCCAATACAGTGTTTATATGATGCTCATGTGCCATTGAGAAGGGGCAGTGGAAGTGAGCTGGCAGCCTGAGTGTACCAAGGCAGCAGGTTGACCACAGAACTGAAGCCTTGGGTTCTGTCCTACCTCTAGGTCTAGTCCATTGCTTTCTTAGTCAAGTCACTTCCCCATTCTAGATTTACATAAAAAGAGGGGATTAAGCTGAATTAAGCTAACCAACAACAACAACAACAAAAACCCACAACATTTTCCAGCTCACACTACATTTATTCGTGTTCTGGGAGCTCCAGCATGTGCCTAGCTTGGTATTGTAGGACATAACAGGGCCTATTTGACAGGTGGGTAGGAGAAGTCTAGTTGCATAATAATAAAATCCTCTTGGGAAAATAACCCACTAAAAGAGTGAGTGCACACCCTTGGGTCAATCACAGTGCTCTAGCACTAGAAAAAGAGGACAACGTTGAGTTATATTGTTCACTACTTAGAGATTTTTCTGGCCCAGTCCCTGGGATAGGTAGTTGAATTCTAGGAAAATTTCAGAGACAGTGGAGTACAAATTACTCATAAGACCTCTTAAATTAATTAAGTAGTTTCACCTACTAAGAATCAAAATTCCTGACCCAAGCTTGTGTATGGAATAAGAACACTTATCAACATAACTGGGTTTCAAAGGAAGGGCAGCATATTTTCATCCTAAGACTGGTTCTCCTTGGTCTCACAATATGGCTGCCAGTGGCCATGGGGGAATATATACTACTGGGTTTACAATGAAACATGAAATATGAGTCCTTCTTTTTATTCTGCTCATTTTATCTAGGATTATGATGCCCCTCCCTGTACTTATCTCAGGGTATGGAAGACTGCCATTGGCTTCAACTAATCAGGTTCTATCCCTAGTGATCCAGATATGGTCAGTTCCTCTAAGGTATTTGGAAAATAGGTAGCTTTCTGAAAACTATTTCGGTTCTCTAAAGTACTAATGAATATTCTGCAGACAATGGGCATCTTCCATGACTCTGACCAGTGTCTGGGCTGCTGAGAAAAGAGAGCATCTGCTGGTTGATTAAATAAACTTACCTTGAGGACATCACAGCAGGAGTTTGTTGACAAGCACTGGTGTCTATCACAGTCTTGTAAGAACTGAAAGTGTTACTGGCAGTGAATCTGTATGGGTCTGCAGCAATCACAATTCTTGCCTTCTCAGAAGAAAGAATTAGACTCAGGGGGATAAGGAAGAGTGAGAGACTGAGACAAGTTTTAGAGCAGTGGTGAAAGTTTATTAAAAAGCTTTAGATCAGGAATGAAAGGAAGTAAAGTACACTGGGAAGAGGGTCAAACAGGCAACTTGAGAGATCAAGTGCACAGTTTGACCTTTTGACTTGGAGTTTTATATGCTGACGTACTTCCGGGGTCTTGTGTCCCTTCTCCCCTGATTCCTCCCTTGGGGTGGGCTGATCACCTGTGTGCTAGTGCTGGGAGGGGCCGCATGTGCAGTGTGGTTACTGGAGTTGTACGCATGCTCACTTGAAGTGTTCTCTTACCAGCTGATTGCTCCTAGAAGGTCAAACTCGGCCATTTTGCCTCTTAATGCGCATGCTTGAACCCACTGGCCCAATTCCTGAGATGTTACCCGGAAGCTGCTGATCACCAGTTTCAGGTGTTTTCTATCTATTGGGAGACTGCCTTTTCCTGGCACCTGGGTTTCTCATTCACTGCTATTGACTTGGGCTGAAATTACACGTTCCATGCAGCTGCAAGGAAGTTGCCTGAGAAAAGCTATCAAACGAGAGAGATCCAAGATGGTCGCGTAGCAGCAGCTCGGGATTGTGGCTCCCGGTGAAAGCGCAGAGAGTGAGTGGATGCCGCAATTGCAGACGAATTTTTGATGCCCACAGACTGGGAGATTCCCAGCGAAGTAGCCACACGGGTCGCCAGCGCGACTCTTTTGGCCGGCGCAGCGCTTCTCGGTGCGGAGTGTACGGGACTGGTTGCCCTTTTAGCTGGGCTCCGCTGGTCCCATCCCCACAAGGAGAACAGCAATTGGAAGCGCTGAGGATGGAGAAAGCACAGCTGAACCCAGAAAGGCCCAGCTCTGTGGGGAACGGGCGCCCCCTGAAGGAAAACTAAGAAACAGAAAAAACTTCATCACCAACAAGCCGGACGTCCACTCAGAGACCCAATCTGAAAGTCGGCAATTACAAAGACAACAGGTGGATAAATCCATAAAAATGGGAAGAAACCAGTGCAAAAGGCTGAGAACACCCGAAATCAGAATGCCTCTCCTCCTACAGGGGATTGCAGCTCCTCATCAGCAAGAGAACAAGGCTTGACGGAGGATGAGTGTGATGAACTCACAGAATCAGGCTTCAGAAGGTGGATAATAAGA
>CAUYQU010045465.1:0-29258 GCA_963574635.1 Cheracebus regulus | reverse complement strand
AGCCTTTTTGCACTGGTTTCTTCCCATTTTTGTGGATTTATCCACCTGTCATCTTTGTAATTGCCGACTTTCAGATTGGGTCTCTGAGTGGACGTCCGGCTTGTTGGTGATGAAGTTTTTTCTGTTTCTTAGTTTTTCTTCAGGGGGCGCCCCTTCCCCACAGAGCTGGGCCTTCCCGGGTTCAGCTGTGCTTGTCCTCAGTCCTCAGTGCTTCCAATTGCTGTTCTCCTTGTGGGGATGGGACCAGCGGAGCCTTTGCACACCCAGTCCCGTACACTCCGCACCGAGAAGCGCCGTGCCGGCCAAAAGAGTTGAGCTGGTGACACAGGTGGCTCTTTCGCAGGGAATCTCCCAGTCTGTGGGCATCAAAAATTCATCTGCAATTGCAGCATCCACTCCCTCTCTGCGCTTTCACTGGGAGCTACAATCCTGAGCTGCTGCTACGCGGCCATCTTGGATCTCTCTCCGCCCGGTGGTGAAGTTTTTTCTGTTTTTTAGTTTTCCTTTGGCGGACACCCCTTCCCCACAGAGCCGGACCTTCCCGGGTTCGCTGTGTTTGCTGTGAAACTCTCAGTCCTCAGCGCTTCCAATTGCTGTTTTCCTTGTGGGGATGGGACCAGCCGAGCCCATTCGTCCCATATACTCCACACTGGGAAGCACCACGCTGGGGCACCGGCAAAACAGCCGTGCCGGCCAAAAGAGTCATGCTGGTGACCCGTGTGGCTCCTCTGCTGGGAATCTCCCAGTCTGTGGGCAACAAAAATTTGTCAGAAAGTGCGGCGTCTACTCGTTCTCTGCGCTTTCACTCGGAGCTACATTCCTCAGCTGTTGCTAATCGACCATCTTGGATCTCTCTCCTCTGGGTTATTTTTAAATTGATAGTCTCTGTTTTATGAGACATTGTTCTCTTCTTTCCTTTGTTCTTCAGACATTGTTGTCTTTAGTTCTTTCAATATGTTTACAACAGCCAATTTAAAATATTTGTTTAGCAACTTTAGTGTTTGGATATCTTTAGGGACAGTTTTACTGATTAATTATTTTTCCTGTTATAAGGCCATTCATCCTGTTTCTTTGCATGTCTTACAATTCTTTCGTGGAAAATCGGACATATTAAATAATATGGCATTTCAGCTATTAGATAAATCTCCCCCTTCTAATCTCTTCGGTTTGTTGTTTTTGCTCTTGTAGTTGCTGCTGCTTTTGCTGGCTGTATTCTTTGTCATATGTGTCCACTAGGTCCCTTCTCAGTTAGCTTACTGGCCAGCTAATGATTAGATTGGACAGAATTTTTCTTAAATGCCTTGAAATATGTCTCCTTTCCTATTTTAAGGGACTCTTTAAGAATGTTGTCACATACCTTCAATTTTTCGGCAATTTACAACTGTGCCTTAATCTTCACTTTCTGCCTATACAGATCCTCAAGGTAGCCACATGTGAGAAATTAGGGACTTTCCATACCTTTCCCAGGCAGGGACACAGCTTTACATATTTTCATGACCATCTAAGTTCCCAGGAATATGTCAGAGTTTTTCAAATTCCCCTATGAGCATCCCATCCCACAGCTTTTCCTTTTAAATTATTTATTTTTTCTTTTAACTCTCTTATTTGCTCCATTATCCCTGCTTTAAGCAGGTATTGTGTTAGACAATTACCACTGTTTTTTATTTTTCTGACAAACCTTGGGAAAAGATTATTCACACTGAGTGAGCTCAGAACCAGATTAAATAAAGACAAGTCCTCTGAGTGGAGGTTTCCAGGGAGCAGCCAGACAGGTCCAATAATGACATTTCTCTGGGAATAGAGTTTTTGGGTTTAGAACAGTTCTAAATCCACTTTGCCCCAACAAGTGGCTGCTAGGCTAGAGTTCTTATATCTATCTTTATTGTACAGCTATTTATTTTTTCAAGATTACTTCAGAGCTAGAGAGAAAGTGATGGGATTAATTCACGTTAAAATACAGTGAAGCCAGCTTCCCTTACCAAGATTCAGCCATTTTAAAAAAATGGAATAAACACTCTTCAAATTAATTATTTGCAGAGTTTTGAAAAAGTTGATTCTGACAATTTTTACTAGTGTTCTTATTTTTACAGGAGAGGTCCTTATTTCTTCAGTGCAGAAGTCCCATCTTCTATGTGGTTTTCTATGCTGTGTAACAACCACAAATTTTGACCTTAAGCAACACCCATTTATTGTCTGTCAGTTATAGAGGTCAGAAATGTGAGCACTGCTCAGAAGGGTTCTTTATTCAGAGTTTCTGAAAGGCTGAAATCAGGGTGCCATCTTGGGGTAGGTTCCCATCTGGAGCTGTGGTCCTCTTCCAAACCAACGAATTCTGCCATTCAGTTTACTGGCAGAATTCAATTCCTTGCAGCTTTAGATCTGAGAGTCTCTCAGCTCCTCGAGGTCCCTCCACCCAATAGACAATTAAGAACATGGCTTTTGCTTCTTTGAAATCAGAAATATAATATCCCTTTAACTTCTTACGTCTCTGACCTCCATACCCTGTGTTAAAAAGCTTATCTGCTTATGCAGCTTCATCCAGGATAATATCTCCATTAGTTAACCTAAATTCAATTGATTAGATACTTTAATTACACCTTCTAAATCTCTTCATCTTTGTCATATAACATGATATAATCACAGGAGGGATATTTCATCACCTTTGCCATATTCATTTTTCAGGAGTAAGTTATAGGTCCCACTAATACTCATGTAGAAGGCACTATTCAAGGTCTTGGGTCATTGGGATTGTCATAGAATCTTGCCTACCTCATATAGAAAATTACAAGAATTTTTAATTGTGTTACATGTTTCAGTCATTTTTAATTTATATTTTGTTATCGTCATAACATAATAATAACATCAAGCATTATTGTAGAGTAATAGCATACTGACTATATTCCAAATGATAAATGTAGTCAAAATCTAATGCTCAGTGTGACAAGAGCAAGTTCTTGTCAAGTATGGTCTTTTCAAGGCTTGCTTGTGTTGGAGATTTACCACTGACTACACAAATTTATTTTGCTGCTTTTCACTCTGCTCTCAATGGCTTAGTCAATAATCAAAAGTCTATGCTATCTATATTGGTCTTCTTCCAATCTAAATATTTTTTCTTGTTAAGAAAGAATGAGAAAATATTTATATAGTTAATACCAAGCTTCCCATGAATGGATTATTTTCTCAGAGTGTTTTATAGAGGAGTAATGTTGAGCTTCACAGGATGAAGTTATCCCTTTTAGATGTAAGTAAAAGCTGAATTTAAATTTATGCAACTGAATGAAAATTATAATGGACATGTTTGGCTCAATCTTGACTTGTTTATAAGATACTTAAAATACTGCTATGTATCCTTGATAATTTTAAAAACTAGTTTATAAAATGAAATGCCAAAATACCTTCATAGAGAAAAAAAAATCTAAATAACCATCCATACTGTTCCTTAATAGTTTTTTGCGGGGAAGTAGAAGGGGAAACAAATATAGGATATATATGCCAAGTCTCTCAGAGTAGTGGTGTTTCACTTATTTTCATTCATATCATGAAAGAAAATCCTGTGTTCAAAAACAAACAAAAAAAAATAATGCAGCACTAGATATAGAGATTGTATTTGAAAATCACATATACATAGCACACAAAATAATTTTTTCTTGCAATTATTTTTATACTAGGTAAAGTGCTATTCCAAGAATTTGATTCAATATCTACTAGTTTTCTTTGAAATTTAATGCTAAAGTTCTAATTAAATGAAATTTTTATGACATCAGTAATTCTAAAATTCTTTAAGGACTACATTGAATTATAAAACACAGTCACTGTTAGCCATTAACTTTCATACTTAAGGCCAAGTTTATAAGCTTTTCTTGTCATTTTTTGAAGATACAATTATTGCTGACAAGGCTTTTGGAGATAACTAATGGATGAATGTATGAGTGTGCAAAAAATATGTTAAAATGATTAAATGGATTTTTTAAATCAGAAAGAACCGGACCAGAAAGTTCCACTTAAATCGATGAGGGAAACATACTCTCATGTTCTAACCTGGCAGAACTTGTTTGTCAGGCCTGGACAAGGATAAAATTGTACCTTATTCTGTGCCACAGATGTAGTCCTGAGGGTTTGCTTGTGCTTTGTGGTTTTGCAGATCAAACCATATTTAAAATGTAAGATAGATGCCTAGATATAAAGACATTTTAGCAAATTCTTAGAGTAAATCATTGTGGTTTAGCATGCAGACTCTGAAAGAGTATCTGTGCTCAAATCCTTGATTTTCTACTTTTAAATATATTTCTTTTAGCAAGACAAACTTCCCCCTTGTTTATTTGTGAAATGCATATAATACTAGTTGATACCCCATACATTTGTACACAGGATTGAGTTAATTCTGTAAAGCACTTAGACTAATGTGAATACTGTATGAAGTAGTTATTACCTTCTGTTAAAACATTTATAGTATAATTGTTCTGCTTTTATAAATTGAGGTTCTCTAAATTGCAGTATAGATGCATTAATGATAGCTGGTAAAGGAGTCCTCGTTTACAATGGTATCTTATATAGGCTTCCAGTGCCTTTTTTTCTTTTTCATCTATTTATTCATCTGGCAAATAGTTTCAGAGATGCCACTGTGTACCAGGTAGTGGTGGCTTACACTTGTAATACCAGCACTTTGGGAGGCTGAGGCAGGCAGATCATGAAGTCAGGAGTTCGAGACCAGCCTGGCCAACATAGTGAAACCCTGCTTCTACTAAAAATACAAAAAATTAGCCAGGTGTGGTGGTGTGTGCCTATAATCCCAGCTACTCGGGAGGCTGAGGCAGGAAAATCCTGTGAACCTGGGAGGTGGAGGATGCAATTAGCCGAAATTGTGCCATTGCACTCCAGCCCAGGCAGCAGTGCAAGACTGTCTAAAAAAAAAAAAAAAGAAAAGAAAAAAAGAAAAAGAAAGGCATTGTTTTTTCTCTCATGAAATTTATAATCAGATAAAGGAGACAGATGAAAAAGCAGCCAATAAATGGAATACAACTTGTAACAAATTCTATGGAACAAGCAGTACTGAGATAGAGAATATCAAAAGAGGAACTGTTACTGGATAATCTGGGATGGCCTCTTTGAGGAGATGACATTCAACCTAACCTTGAATTTTAAGAGCCAGAGTTGCTGGCACATAATTCTAGACATGTGAAAGAAAGGCATGAAAGACCTTGGCTTGTTAAAAAAACTAAAGACGACCTCATTGTGATAGTGGAGAAAACAAATCTTTTGGTGAAGGGATCAAAAGTTCAGTTTTACATATATTAATTTTGTTAAGTGTTTTAGACATCCAAACAGATGTATAGTAGTAGTTAAATATATAGATCTAAAACTCAAAAGAGTCTGAGCATGGAGAAATCATTGGAATATAATGGTATGTAGGTTATATTTAAATCCATTTGACTGAATAAGGTCACCTAAGAAACAAGTTTACAAAAAGAAGATGAAGGACTGAAAAAGCAGGAACAGAAACATTTAGAGATAAGTTAGAAGAATTAGCAAGTAAGTATGTGAAAAAGAAGCTTAATGAGATGAAGAAAATCCTCCAGATTTTCTCTAGGTCCATTATTAGGGATACAGTTAAGACCATCATGTAGTCTGTTAGTTATATCTGTTTCATAACATCAAAGGCTAGACCCTGTTAAAACAGTGTGATGACATTTCATGTTCATTGTGCATAATTTTTATACTAGAGCTAAAGACATAAATAGTTACTATCAACAACAGGTAAAAAATGAACACCTATAAATAAACTTCATAATTTACCTTTGTTCTGAGATATGCATAATAAAATGCACCATTGCCTCCTTTGTGTTGGCAAATACAATTAATTCCTTCAGAGTAGATAAGTTTTGTTTGAGTTATTTGAAGGCTCTTTATCTAATACTATCTGTTGTCTTTGAGTTTGAGCAAAATTAGTATTTTTTCCAAAGATTAAAAACTATTGCAGAAATGTATGCTTGAAATAAATGTATTTTTAAGGCAAGGCTAAATAGATTCAACTTTAGTGGCAATTTGAAACCAAAAAGGGTTTATTGAAAGGGAGGAATGTTATGATCGAAGATGCAATTTAGGAACATGAATTTATAGGTAGGATTGAAGGAGGGGTAGGAGAAGAGAGGTTGGAGGCAAGAGTACAAGGATGATCAAGAGGGGATGAATATGTGACCCACAAGACGGGCAACATAAGGAAGACAAAAAGAGGAAAATGAACACAACACTCATTGAAGAAAGAAAATAAAACTTTGTTATAGGTTGTTGGGGTAAGAGATTAGAGGGAATCCATTATTTCCAGAGAGTCTTGAGCTATGATGTTAATTACAAAATGTTACTAAAATTACATTGAGATAAAGATTTAAATCAAGAATACACCCCAATTTCTGATTTCTTCATCAAAAGAATCCAAAGTTTGATAATAATGATACAAATATTAACACTAACAAGGGCAGAAATTCCTATAGCATTCAGGGTATGCTAAGTGCCACACTAAGGGAATTACATATATTATGGTAAATCCTGCAAATAGCTCTGCAAGGCAGGCATTATTAAACCTAACTGAGGTTGAAAAAGGTTATGTAGGTTGTTTAACATTCTCAAACAGCAAATAAATGGAATAACTGAGATTTAAATAATCCAGTTTCTTCTTACTCTACACTCTACCTCTTTCCTTTATACAGACATTTATCATTTGCATCTTTTATATTTTTTTCTGTGTATGTAGCTTCAGCAGAATTCTTGGCACACAAAATTTACAAATTTATATTTTGACTTTGTCTCAATGAAATCCATGATGATGTGCCACATTGGGCAATTTAGTATTAATCTACTTCACAAACAAATTATCTTTCTGACCCAAAACTGAAATGCACTGATACCTTATAGACAGAGGGAAAATACCAGAAAATGTGCCAACATTTGTGAACAAACTGGTGCCATAATCGATGTGTTAGATTTCTCTAGATTAAACTAATTATCAAAATTTTGTCCCTTTTAAGATTTACTTAGTTATATTAATTATGTACTTGACAACATTAATGAATTATTTAAGAAACACTTTGAAGAAAAATTAACTGAGTTTATTTCATTGGTTTAGAGTGGCACATCACTGCTAAATTAATTATAGTACATTTTCAGGAAATGAGTTTATTCAACTGGTTTAAAATAAACAAATTTATTCATCTTTGAGAAAGGTATTTACTTAGTCCAAATAAAAATATCTATTTTCATTGAGAGCACTGCAGTGATGTTTCAAAGTATTTTCATTTCCTCTCCAATTTCCAGAATAAATAGAACCTTGAGAAATTCGCTTGAGGTAAGTATTAGGCATCAGTCTTATGGTTGCTAATAATTAACTCAGAGGTCTCCTAGTTAACTAAATGTAAAGTCACCATTTTTACATTATAATTTTCTAATATAATTCAAATTATACTCTGTGATATAAATTTCATAACTATATACTAGACACAAGTTAATTATTTTCATGAGGTTGTTTGAAAAATCTGTACTCTACAATTCCTTAGATTATATGAATTTTAGTGACATGAGGTGACAATGGTAACTACAGGTAGTGTTTTCTGCTTTGCAGTAGTTTGCCTTATCTTTTTCCTTTCCATGTCCAAAAATACATTTCGTAAGTTTTTATTTCAGATTATCACCAATTCATAACTCATAACCATAGTTGACTGCTGAACAATGTGGGACTCAGGAGTGCTGGCCCCCTTTCCAGTTAAAAATGTATGGATAACTTTTGATTCCACCACTTAACTAATGATAGTCTATTGTTGACTGGAAACCTTACTGATAACATAAACTATTAACACATATTTTATCTGTTATATGTATTATATACTGTATTTTGGCAATAAAGTATGCTAGAGAAAAGAAAATGTTAAGAAAATCATAAGGAAGAGGAAATATATTTACTATTCATTAAGTGGAAGTGGGTCATCATACAGGTCTTCATCCCCATCCTTTTCATGCTGAGTAGGCTGAGAATGAAGAAAAGGAGAAGGGATTGGGCTTGATCTTTCAAGAGTGGCAGAGGTAGAAGAAAATCAGTGTATAAATGACCAGTGCAGTTCAAATCTACGTTGTTTAAGCGTCAACCATAGAGTTTAATAACGTATATTAGAAAGTATCGTGGTTATCAATTATTGTTGTTACTGTTGAGTTTCAGCTTTAACATATGTACCTTATTTGTTTACTATGAAATCATATCAGAGTATGGGGCCAATAGAGTGATATCTTCTGGAAGCTTATCTTGTTTTTTGCCGGTTTTCCAAAACCCTGTCTTCTGATGATAAGAATTGGATATTGTTAAAAAGAAAGCTAACCACCCCCAAGCAAATAAATTTATCTTTATACTGCTTTTAAACCTTCGAACCCTTCACAAATTTGAAGCCTCAAGTTGAAAATCGCCATTTGTGGAGTTTTGAGGTGGTGCAGGAATTATCTGATTTGCTTTGGAAAAAATGTCGGTCAGGTTTCTGCTTTGGCTGCTATTTGTTCTACTTGTCCTTTGACTCACTTCTGACTCTGTCTTTAGTCCTGACACTTGGGAGTCAGACTCTGTTCATGGATTCCTGTCTTAATTACGTTGTTTTTCACAGCACCACTTGAAATCGTTTCTGTCTTTATACTTACCATTTTGAATTGATTCTACGAGGTTTCTGGTTTCAGATTTGCAAGGACCAACCTAAGCCAGATATGGCTCCTGCCTTTAGAATTTCTCATCAGCCTACTCTCGATTGGTAGAAACTTTTTCAAGTCCTCTTATTTCTACCACTCTAGAGTGGTGGCAGTCTTTCCTCTTAGTCAAAGAACAGCTTTTGGGGATTAGTAAATCAAGAGGACTTCACTTTATCTTGATTCTCCTGTTCTTGTTGGTATGTAGGGACCAGTTACGTCTGATAATGATGTTTCTTTTTCCTCCATTCTCCTTTTCCTTCTACTTCACAGAGAACTCATGAGATTTCTAAATGTAAGCTCTTTACACACGCAACCTCAGAAATGCTTAGATATATATTTATGAATAAATTAAAATGTCTAACATATTTCCATTTTTTGTCAACATACCTGTCTTGACACTGAAATTTTTAATATTTTTAGACAACATATGACCTTCTTATTTATGTATTGTAATTGTGACATTGTTTAATAATTTTATTAACTGAAACAAATTTGAAGCATTTGGAGTGACTATAGAGTAGCTATTAAGGGTATGGGCTCTAAGTTAGACATCCTGATACCATGGCTGTTCTACTTCCTTCTGCTTCATATTTCACATTTGTAGAAAGATAATAATATTACCTAGTTTATGGTATTGTTGCAGGGATTAAATGAGCTGACTCATATAAAGCACCGATGACTATTATTATTATTGGTAACATCTTTTTTGTTTGTTTGTTTTTGAGATGGGGTCTTGCTGTGTCACTGAGGCTGGAGTACAGTAGCATAATTATGGCTCACTGCAGACTTGACCTCCCAAAGCTCAAGTGACCCTCTCACCTCAGCCTCTCAAGTAGCTGGGACCACAGGCACGTGCCACCACGTTTGACTAATTTTTAAATTTTTTGTAGAGATGAGGTCCACTGTGTTGACCAGAATGGTCTCAAACACCTGGGCCCAAGCAGTCCTCCTGCTGGGCTTCTCAAAGTGCTGGGACAGGCATGAGCCACTGCCGCTGGTCAATTATTGGTAACATCTTAAGACAAAGCTATACTTTGATAAACTGCATCTTTGCTGTGACAGAAATTTTTAAAAACCCACAGTTCCTGATAGAAGTAACCTTGTCTCTTCTTATGATACGTTGATACATAATTATTAATTTGCCTACACAATATTATCTCAGAAGGACTCCTGGCACTGTGGCTGAGGTGTCATGCTTTGCTCAAGATCCCAGTGTTCACCCAGTTGGTGCAAATAATGTAGCAGATTCTAAATGTGTGATCAAACAGAGTGTTTTAAAACTAGTTACACATATTGATCAGGCTACTGCAGGGGAGGTCAAATATTGTTTAAAGAGTTTGACATGTGGAATCACCTAGAATTGGCTTCATATTTTCTGCTCTTTACTGGACTTATAAATTGGGGCAATTAATCAAAGCTTTTAGAGCTTCGATTTCTCCATATTTAAACAGGTTAATAACACTTCTTTTCAGAGGATTGTTAGGAGAATTAAATTAATTTGAATATAAAATGCTAAGCCTAGAAATTAGTAAATGCTAAAAAATTACAATCAATAGCAATAAATTTTTATTAGCAGTGTTATTACTAGTCAATGTTACTAATATTATTTAGGCATTAAAATAGTATTTAGAGTATTTGCTATTATTTCTTTTATTTCTATTCTTGTTTATTCTAAGGTAGGATGAAGTGATATCAATAAGGGAAGGTTTATATGTAATTTAGCCTGGCACAAATGAATTATGAACTGTTATGTATATGTTCATATATTATCACATTTTGAAAAAGTTGTGCTGGAATATAACTAACATATCATAAAATCACCCATTTGAAGTATATAACTTCATGGTTTGGTCTGAGTATAGTTGCAGAGTTATGCAGCCATCACCACAATGCAATTTTAGAACATTACAGTGCATATAAAAGAAGACCTGAACCTATTAACAATCACTTCTTATTATCCCTCCTTCTAGGCAATGACTAATCTTCATTCTGCCACTACACATTTACCTATTCTGGACATTTTATAGAAATGGAATCATATAACAGGTGGCCTTTTGGGACTGACTTCTTTCACTTAGGCTAATTCATTCCTAGGCTCCTCCATGTTGTTAGCATGTATCAATAGTTTATTTCAACACTTCATTTGTTTTTATTGCTGAATAATATTCTATCATGTGGATGTGTCACATTTTGTTTATCCATTATTCAGCTGATGGGTATATGAGTTATTTTCACTTTTTGAATGTTATTAATAATGCTACTATAAACATGTGTATGTACATTTTTTGTGTGGAAATACGGGTTCAATTCCTTTGAGCATATACCCTATGAATAGAATTGCAGGGTCATATTTTCATGCTGTGCTTAACCTTTTGAGGAAGTGCTGATGGAAGGGTAAAGTAGTACCCTCCCAACATAGGATATCAATTTGAATTGATATAAGCATTACTTTGAACGCTACTCTTGAAATTTAATATGAATAAAAAACTGTAGGTTCAGATAATTTAAGGTGATCATCCATGGCAATATCAAAAGAATAAAGTGAAGGCAGAAGTCTGGGTTCGACCCTGGGTCTAGCTGGCTCCAAGGCCTGTCCTCTTTCTCCACTGGCATAAAAAGTCTTCAAAAACATTAGTTGGTAACTATGTGAGATGATAAATGTATTGACTAGCTTGATTGTAGTAATCATTTCAAAATGCATACATGTGTAAAATCATCACACTATACATCTTGAATATGTACAATTTTATTTGCCAATTCTATCTCAGTAAAGCTGGAAAATAAGGAACCTGTTGGTCCTTAATTTTCTGTTTAAAGCACACTTTGCTTTTTATGATTTTTATGTCCTATAGTTTACTAAAGCCTAATAAAAAATACACTTATGGAAAGATACAAAAATTCTATTTTAATAAATCCTGTGTCTCAGTGGGAAAATAATTTATGCTCAATCAATTTTATGTAAACTGACTCCAGAGTAAAAGTAAGTACATTAGTCCTTCCTAGAACTACTCTATTCCTATTTTTTTTTTCAGTACAAGGTAAAAAAAATCCCTGTTTATTCTGTCATTCTGTGGAACTTAGTCACAATGAAGTATTCTGGGTGTTGCCGCCTGCCACTCACTCTTTCTGCATTCCTACTACAATAGTTAGCACAAGCCAAAGTATATGGAGTCTAGCCAAGAGGGTAGCTTCCTGCCACTGTAATTCTGAGGTCATAAAGCCTATGTCATACAAGGCTTATCATGCAGAAAAGAAGGAAATTCTGTCTTATTGATTAAATACATAAGCCACTTTGAAAAGTGGACAGCCATTAAAAACCTCATTCCTTTTAAAATACATTTAAAAAATGTATCTGGAATAGGTACATTTTGGGATCCCTTTCTCCAAGAACCCACTTCATTCTTCCCTACATCTGACATCAGGTTTTCTCAGGGTACCCCCTAAAATACGTGTTTATATTATATACCTGTGTTTATAATATGCTATTGTCTTCTGATAGGAGATTGGACCAGGGCTTGGCTCAACCTACAGCAAATGGTCCTGTTTTCTGGAAATTTAAAATCAGGTTTAAGGGATTCTAGCTGCCATTTGGGATAAATTGTGCAATTAGGAATTGTGGTAAACCATCTTCTACCATGTCATCTAAGTGCTTCTGCACCTTGTACATGAAGATGTACAATGTAGAGGATTTGAAAAGATTCCAGTCGTCCTTGAGAAGCCAAATCTCAAAGCTGCCTTTGATATTTGTGAGATTTCCCCTAGGATACCTTAAGTTTCTGTTACTTAAAAGCAAAAAACATTGATTCAAGCTGCCTAGATCGAGAAAAGAAGGAAGCAATGCTTTCTCCCTCTTTTTCATGAATTTGCAGATAGATGTGTGCACACAAAATGTCGTGATTTTATACACACTAATGTAACAAAGAGAAATCTTAAAGAGATCGAGTGTTTTTCATGGTTCCCTTAACTATCTGGGGAAGTGGTCACAGACTAGGCCAGGAAGCCTGTGCTCAACATCAGAAATCTGAAAAACAAAGCAACTTTTATTTGAATGTTGCCGTGATCTGCATCATTTGAATGTGAATTATCTTTTGCAACAACAGCGAAGTTCTAGCTTTTTGAAAGCCTGATTGATTTTTTACCCTGAAAACACATTCCCCATAACTTTAAAAAAGAAAAAAACTCATTAAAAGTGTAATATTAAAGATTTACTTTTGAAAGCTCCTATTTTTACTTTGAACTCAAAATGATGTTTAATTATGTGAATTATTACTTGGAATTAGTTTACACTTTATAATAATAGACTCTTACAGTTTCACACAGTTTTCTAATTTTGTATTGCTAAAGAGAGCATACAAAGCCTCCTAAGAAAATCAGCAATTTTATGATTTGGCGAAGAAAAGGGATTTTGAGTAAAGTAGGTAACTGGAAATGATTTTTCTGCAGAGATGACTAATTTCAGTGTTTGAAAGTTTCTTTTACATAAATACATATCTGTAATTTTGAAAATGTTTGAAAAATGTTTACCTTTTGTTTTTGAAACAATAGAATGTATGTAAATACTTTCAGTATAATAGTGAAATTTAGACTGATGAGGAATTTGAGAAAAATCAAGTTAAAATGCATATGTTATTAATATCGTATTTTTGAAGAATTAAATGATAATAGGAATAAACACGTTTGGTTTCAGTTTTACGGAATCTGAAATAGCCATTAGTTTAAAAGTATGTGTTTGATATAAAATTGCTCCATAATGCTCAAGTAGATACAACAATAAAATAATGTGATATTCTAAGTTGAAAGAAGTCGGACTAAGCCATCAGGGTTGTACAATGCCCAGTATCGAATATCATGGAGGTAGACACTCCTGTAAAGTATGCAAGTACCCAAATTTGAAGGAATTTTTGGTTTTTAGTGCATCGTGGGTAGAGATGGACCAATCTTCTTCTGTGTTAACTGGAGACAGGGATTTTCACCAAGATTTCTAAAGCCCAGTAACTGGTGTACAGATTCCGTAGGCACATCTTGAAAACCATTCCTATCTGGAAAACTGCAAACAAATGGTTTTTTGTTACTTATGGAAACTTTCAAACCTTTGTTATCACCCCAAGTTGCAAATACTACTCAGTTTCTTTTTTTGGTTGAGTCACTTTTCCCCTCTTCAGGGAACTGCCAGCAACAGCTTCTTTCTCTCTCTCTTTCTTTTCTTATACTTTAAGTTCTGAGATACATGTGCAGAACATGCAGGTTTGTTACATAGGTATACATGTGCCATGGTATGGTGGTTTGCTACATGCATCAACCCGTCATCTACATTCGGTACTTCCCCTAATGCTATCTCTCCTCTAACCCCCACCCCCTGACAGGCCCTGGTGTGTGATGTTCCCCTCTCTGTGCCCATGCATTCTTGTTGTTTAACTCCCACTTATGAGTGAGAACATGCGGTGCTTGGTTTTCTGTTCCTGTGTTAGTTTGTTGAGAATGATGGTTTCCAGCTTCATCCATGTCCCTGCAAAGGACATGAGCTCATCCTTTTTATGGCTGCATAGTATTCCACGGCATTTATGTGGCACATTTTCTTTATCCAGTCTATCATTGATGGGCATTTGGGTTGGTTTCAAGTCTTTGCTATTGTGAACAGTGCTGCAATAAACATACTTGTGCATGTGTATTTATAGTAGAATGATTTATAATCCTTTAGGATTTCTCTTTTGTCAGTAGACCGCCATCTTACAAATAATCCTGGTGGCAGCTTGTATGAGTCAGACTCCTTCAGTTGCATAGTACAGGATCAAAACTCAAACTCATTTAGGCACATAAAGGGAGTTTAGGTGTTTCATCTGTTTGGGCTCCTATAACAAAATATCACAGATTGGATAACTTGTGAACAGCAATTTATTTCTCACAGTTTTGAAGGCTGGGAAGTCCAACATCAAGGCATCAACAGATTTGGTGTCTGGTGAGGGCTTGCCTCCTGGTTTGTAGATGTCTGTCTTTTCACTAACCTTACATGGTAGAAAAAGACTAGCTAGCTCTCTAGGGTCTCTGTAAACAATCACTAATCCCATTCATGTAGGTGTAACCCTAATGACTTAATCATCTCTCAAAGGCCCCACCTTCTAATATCATCACCTTGGTGATTAGGTTTTAAAATATGAATTTTGAGGGTGAGGAGGACAAACACATTCAGACCATAACAATTGCCTTAAGAAAACAGGAGCTCCCTAGGTACCCCTGGTTTTAGGCATCTTTGTAGCTAAAGGTTGACACAACATCCATTCCTCTCTACTCTTTGACTTCATTTTCTCTATGTGGGCTTTTCTCTCAAGCAGAATGTCCCTACTGACTGCAGAGGTGGCTTTATCAGCACGTGGCTCACTTTACTCTTAGTTTTTGTGAAAGTCTCAGAGAATGGTCTGATTGGTCTAGAATATAAGCTCATTCCTGAAGTGACCAGTGTGATCAGGGAGAAAAACATTTGGATTGGCCAGGCAGAAGACACGGCATAGAACAAATTCCATCAGAATGATCAGAATAAGGAAAGAAGTTACTCCTTAGAGAAGAAAAGTTAAAAAGAAAAAAAAAGTCATGTTCACTGCTTCAGGGCTTTCTTTAGCAGGCTCCAGAAATGTAAATAATCTACTTATGTCCTTTTGCTTAGACCAAAGGCCTTAAATTTAGAACACAAGTGGAGGGGCAAAATGCCACTCCTTCTTTATCTCTTTTAGTAGTAAAATCAAAATACATATTTTTATTTCACTTGATTACCTTGCTGTTTTAAAGTGAAGTGCATACTTTAGGAGTCTCAGTATACCAAATATCAAAAGCATTCTGTTTATTATTTTGCTTATAGTCTTATTAAATTCACACAATAATATTTCTAGGTTGGGTTAGAGTCTTAATCTCCCCAGGACTTATGAAATCACCTTCTATCTGGTGGATATTTTTTTAGTAATTCGTTTTTCAAATGTATTTGTATGGTTGCTGCTATTATAGATAAGTCCTCTTAATATTCAGCTTGATTTGTGAATAAAATAAAATTTATCTTGCACTTATTACATTCCAAAAACATGCAACACTCTAGGGCTATTGGTAGATGTGGCACAATACTTTTGGAAAGTTTTCAATCTGTTGAAAGCAATAGATTTATGATCATATAACTAACAGTAAAAGTTACTGTACTGTAATACAGCCAAAGTTAGCAAGTACTGTAATCAAGGGAAAAATGCAAACTTTGAGCAGAATAGAGTGGGGATTATTTGAGGGATCTCATTTTCAATTTAAAAATACCCAACATTTTAAAATAGCATTTCTAGGCTTTATTGAAATCTTCATTTTGAGTTTGCCATGCCTTTGTATGTGCCCAGTATTCCAGCCAGATAAGATAGCTGGCATTGAACTGTCACCCTAAATTGTACTCCTCCTCATTCATTCTTCTCTTCATTCTGTTTCTTCATCCTGGACTGTCCTTCCCACATCATGTCCACTCTGATATCTTGCTTTAATATTCAGCTCAAACACTTCCTTCTCCTTTAAGGTTTCCACTTTACATTTTGAGTGTTATTTCTCTCTTTGATGACACTGTAGCATTTTCTACTATTTCCCATGGTATTTATCCTGTCATTTTTGTGTTATAATTGTTGTGATATTATAGTTTACTGTTTCCTTGCTTCTTCTTTCATCCACTTAGACCTCCTACATGATTCTTTCTTTAATAATAGTGCTCAAAGTTGCCTCTTTTCATTGAGAAAATGAAGCTGTTATATGTTTTCTTATATTCCCACCAGAAAATAGCCATCTATATTTCACCTTTCTTACTGTTACCTAAGATGATAATATCTCTGTTCTATTGCAAATCTTATTCTTCTCTGATTTAAGCACTCTGATGATAAAAATCATCTCTGCTGCCCTTTTACCATTGGTTCCTTCCTCTGTATTTTTTATTTCCATTAACATATAAACAGTTTTGTTATTCTTATCTTGAATAAAAGATGACTCCTTGACTTGAAGTCTCATTTCAGCTATCATCTTCTTTCTTTGTTTACCTTCAGTCAAAACTTCTTAAAGCGTTCACCATAATCTTTTTCTGTATTTCCTTATTACCAAACTCAGATTAGTGAGTTTGGAATGACCCTGCACTACACCGAGATTATGCTTGTCTGGGTTGCCTACAGTTCTAAATCCAACATACTTTTCCCTTTCCTTTTCTTGATATTTTAGCAGAATTTATTAAAATTGATAATATTTTTCCTCTTTGGAAGCATGCTTTTCTCTTGGATTTCATCACAACACCCTAAACTGTCTTTCTGGTTGGCCACCCCGTCTAAGTCTACTTTGATTGTTCCTTGACCTCATTTCATCTCCCAAAATATTGTAATCCCTTGAGCTTAATTCTTGACCATGCATGAGCAAGTTTTTTTTTCTTTTAGAAGTATCATGAACAAGGAAGAAAATCACTTCATTTCAGTTGAAAAAGAAATGTGTATATGCATCTCAAGCTGGGTTTCAAATGAGTACTTTTGTAGCAAAACAAATATAAGTTTCACATGAAAGACAAAATTTCTATCTTTATTTATTTACATAGGTTTACTAGTACTATATTAAACTTAGACATATCATTTGAAAATGTGTTTTCAAGGTCTTGTTCAAAAAGAGACATTAGGCTATATTTTTATTTGTATTGCTTTGGCTAAAGGTTTTAGTAGCTTTATTATTCAACATGGTCAATAAAATTTTATGTATGTAAATAAAATTATTTAAAACCCATTTTTCTATCTTTATTAAAATCTACTCACTTCATCTTTAGAACAAATTAATCCCATTTTGGCTTAAGCCAGTTATTATGTTCTTCTCATGCGCCTTTAAAATTTATGAAAAGAAAAGGAAGAGATTAATTTCAAGAATCATAAATTAAGCTCTACTACTTTTTTAAAAATAGTAAACATTAACTTTAAAGCTATTTAAGTTGGAAAATTACTTTTATACCACATACCATTGCTCATTAGTATCTTGTAGAGTAGCAAATTGTGATAAGACATTTAGGTCTACTTAGATACACTAAAAATATAGTCAAATCTGAACTAAATAAAGGAAAATTTGAAGTTTTCTTTGGCTAAATACTGACTAGCATTAGAATTAATATTATCTGTGAGAAGGGATAAGCACAGGAAAAGAGAAGGACAAGTTGGCTAAAGTCAATACATGACATTATTATTGAATTATTATACTGATTATGTAAGTATACAAGATATTTAAATGATTTTATTTATGACATATTTATAGTCATTTATGAAATGACTATATGTAGACTCACCTCAAAAAAAATTCACACTGAGATATTACCTCACATCTACGAGACGGCTATTATCAGTTTTAAGTAGAAGAATCTTGCCACTTAAGGTGAAAACATTTTCCCCAGGACCTTGCAGAGATCTAAAATATTTTTTTAAGAGTTCCTTCATTGTACAAATTTGAGAAAGGCTGATCTAGGAATATCAGGATTATACTATTTAAAGCATTTCATAGAAATCACTACATAGCAACCTTAACAAGCCCTTCGGCCAGGCACGGTGGCTCACACCTGTAATCCTAGCACATTGGGAGGCTGAGGCAGGTGGATCACGAAGTCAAGAATTCAAGACCAGCCTGGCCAACATGGTGAAACACTGTCTCTATTAAAAAAATACAAAAATTAGCCAAGTGTGGTGGTGCATGCCTGTAATCCTAGCTACTTGGGAGGCTAAAGCAGGAGAATTGTTTGAATCCAGGAGGCAGAGGTTGCAGTGAGCCGAGATTGTGCCACCGCACTCCAGCCTGGGCAACAGAGCAAGACTCTGCCTCAGAAAACAAAAAATAAAAATAAAAATAAAAATAAAAATAAAAATAAACAAGTTATTTATCTTCCAGCTAGTAAATTCATCATTCAAGATTTACAGTGGTTCCAAACTTCCTGTTTTCTGAGAAGGGAATTTAGTATTCAGACCTCCCAATAATGATTTTCTTCCTCACTCTAGAAACCTGCTTTTTAGATAGCTCCCTTTGGTAATTGACACCATTATCCATCACCATTCAATATTCAGTTTGAAATGTTGTCTCTTTTCCTCACTCTCCCCTGCCATTTAGTAGAGCAAGACCAATCCAATCTACCTTTGTAGCATATCCTGAATTCTCACACACCGCTTTCCATTGCCACTGCTACCCCCTTGTGCAAAATACAACTATTTTTTGCCCTGATTATCCAAATGGCTACCTACCTAGCCTCCCTCCATTCACTGTTTCCTTCTGCCTGTCCAGTCTTCTCTGTATAGAAATTCTGAAAAATTGTCAAAATCTCAAATCATCGTATCCTTTCAGTTTCCCCACCCTTCTCCCAAAATTGAGATTCTCCAATGGCTTCTAATCATGTTTAAAATAAAATAGATGTCTTATCCCCCAGGCCTGTACGATTAGCCCCTGCCCACATCTGTGGCTTCATCCTGTTAATTCCCCTGACTCTCTGTCTCCATACTTCAGCCACCTTGTCCGTTCTGTTCTCTGAAGGGGCCAAGCTCATCCCTTGCTTTATCCCTTGCACTAGCTGGTTCATTTTCCTGGAGATGTCTCGCTCCTGATTTTCTCTCAGCTGCTTCCTTCTTGTGTTTCGTCACCTCTTAAAGTCATTTCTCAGAGAGGCCTTCCCTGAGCCTTAATTTAAAGTAATTATTGAGTTACCCTTTAAAGAAAAAACAAAAACTAATGTGTATTTGACAAATAAAAATTGTATGTGTTTGCAGTATACAAGCTGTCATTTTGAGATACGTATACACTGAAATAGTTAAATCAAACTATTTGATGGATCTATCACCTTACATACTTATCATTTTTTTGTTATGGGAACATTTAAGGTCTATTCCTTAGGAATTTTCAAGAATCCAATACATTATTTTATCTTTATTTTTTTTAAATGACAAAAAATTGCATTTATTTTTTGTGTACAACATGTTGTTTTGAAATATGAATATATTGTGGGATGACTAAATTGAGCTTAAATTAACATATGCATTACTTCACATGCTTCTCGTTTTTTTGTGGTGAGAAAACCTAAAATCTACTTGTTTAGTGATTTTCAAGAATACAATACATTGTTATTAATACATTAACTAGAGTCACAATGCTGTACAGTAGATCCCCTGAACTTATTTCCCCTTTCTAACTGAAATTTTGCACCCTTTGACCAACATCTCCTCATTTCCTCACCTTCATCTCCAGTCATCAGCAACCACCATTCTACTCTCTGTTTCTATGAGTTCAACTTTTCTTGATTCCACATGTAATTGGGATCATGTGGTATTTGTCTTTCTGTGGCTGTCTTATTCCACTTAGCATAATGTCCTCCACGTTTATCTATGTCTCATATGACAGAATTTCTGTATTATATCTATTTCAGTTATCTGAGGAGAACTTGGCATTTTTGCAGGTTTCTGATTTACGTATAATTTATTTGCTTGCTTTTGGTTTCTTCTCAATAGAAAGCAAACTTAATGGAAGCAGGGACATTATCTATTACCTATATTGTTCACCACTGTATCCCTAGCCAGTAATACTGCCTAGCACAGCAAAGTATTTAAAGAATAAATAAATCCTTTTGTTTTATGGCCACACTCATGAAAATACAAATTGTTAGTGACTAGCATATTATCTTCCTTCCAACTAGGTTCTGAGGAGAAGGTCAGAAGCATGTGACAACCCTTCTGACCATAGTAAACATCATGTGACATATACAAGTTACATGGATATCCTCATCACCTTAGTTTCCTCATGTGTAATATGAGAATGTTGGATCAGAATTATGTCCAAGATTCTTTCCAGCTCTACCTATAGACATTTCATAAATAAATATGAACTGTACCTTAAGATTCCAGTATCTGTAATTACTAAGTATTGGTATCAATCTCTACTTTGAACTGTAACAGCAAGAATATCATGCGTGTTAACACAGAGATCCTTGATGTGCCTGAGATATTCTAATCAGCTCAAATTATATTCTCTTATAATATGGCTTATTATACACTGTATCTCAAACGACTCTTGCTATTGCCATAAAATTTTCAATATGAAACTTTGATTAAGGTAAAGTGAAGAGATAATAATGTTTCTAAATCTTAGGAAATTTTTTCCTCTGTTATTGATGTGGAAGACTTTTCAAAATGTATTTCTGTCTTTCATTGGAAATATTTATTTCCATTTCCCGACAGCATTGCTACCAGCATTGTTGTAGGAAATTAACAGTGAAGTGAATGGTGACTGGCAATTAAACTGACAGAAACACATTATTTTGTGGGGAGATGGAGAAAAAGCATTCGCAAAATCAATATGAACCCATTCGGGAAAGTAGAGTTGTTTAGAGAAATATAAATATCTTTACTCAGTTTTTGTCCACTTACTGAAAACACCGTATGAAATTAAAATCGAAAAAGCAATGTTTTTCTGAATTTCATTCCATTACATATTGCATCATATAAAAATAGGATTTTATGGTTATTATTAAAATATTTTCTTCCCATTCATATGGATGATCTAAAAGAGTCAAAAGTTATAGAAGCAGAAACTAGAATGGTGGTTGCCGGGGGTGGGAGTAGTGGGGTGATGTTAGTGAAAGGTTACAAAGTTTCAGTTATGCCAGATGAATTGTTCTAGAGATCTAATATACAGCATAGTGACTACAGTTGATAGTAATGTATACTTGACATTTGCTAAGAAAATAGATCCTGTATGTTCTCAGGATACACACATATGTGCTTGCACGGGAGCACACACACAAATAGTAACAATGTGAGGTAATTAATATGTTAAGTACCTTAATCATAGTAATAATTTCACAATGTGTATGTATGTCAAAATATTACATTTGGCCCCTGAATTATGTACAGTTTTGTCAATTGCACTTCAATAAAGCTAAAAATATAAACTGTGTTCTATAAATATAGCTAATATACTGAAGTAAATATAAATTTAAGTGTATACTTTAATAAAATTTGAGAATGATTTGTTCAATAGCTGTAATATGAAGGATAATGCATAAAACCTTTATTCTCAATTTAACATAGTGCAAATTAGCTTAAAAAATTTATCATGGCTGGGGGTGGTGGCTCACACCTGTAATCCCAGCATTTTGTGAGGCCCAGGCGGGCAAATCACTTTAGGTCAGGAGTTCGAGACCAACCTGGCTAACTTGATGAAACCCCATCTTTACCAAAAAATACAAAAAATTAGTTGGGTATGGTGGTGGTGAATGCCTGTAATGCCAACTAATCTGGAAGCCGCAAAGGGATAATCGCTTGAACCCAGGAGATGGAGGTTACAGTGAGCTGGGATTACACCACTGCACTCCAGCCTGGGCAACAGGGCTAGACTCCATCTCAAAAAACAAAACAAAACAAACAAAACAAAAATTTATTGTAACCTTTCAAGAAACTGCAAAGAGATGAGACAGATGAGGTTTGAAGAGTAAACCAGTGGGAGAAAATAGCCAACTTGATAGCACACTGGATGCCATTTTGAATGCCAAAATTGGGGTCCCAAGAAAGCCCAGGAAATGCTGTGGAGGCAAAAGGCACCTGGGCAAAGAACCATCAAATGGGAGGAAGAAGAAGAAACTGTAAAAGCCAAAAGGGAAGTTTTGTCAACTTTGCAATTATTCACATAAGCATATAATTTGCAAATGCAACCAAATAAATATTTCATGATGGTTTAAACTTACCTAAGCATTTCAAGTCATCATTAGAGAGAGAGACATACAGCTGAGTTGGCCATCACAAGGCATTTAGTTAATGAAAAGCCATTGTTATTAGTAGACTTCATTATTTATTTGAAAACAGCAAGCTGGAAGTTATCTACAGGTCAGCAAATAGCATAGACAATTGAAAGCACGTAGACTCCTTTAGCATCTACAGTTTTACCTAATTAGATTTTTCAATTAGATGCTATACAGTGTATTATACAAAGAACTTCCATATTCCCTAGGTAGATATCATACTTTATGGATGCCTTACATTCTATTAATCTTGGTATAATGGGAAAGCAACAGCAAGATTATGCCCTTCATTCCTAAAGATCATGTAAATATTTGCAACCATATTAAAACAGACTGTATTTCCATCAACTATTTGTACTATTTTCTCTGTGTCTCAAATGGTAACATATAATTTGTAAAGTTTTATTATAAAACAATTATTTTTAACAAAAAATAGAAGGCATTATAGTTATTTTGTATTTATTTTTTTATTATTTATTAATTTATTTTGAAATGAAGTCTCACTCTGTTGCCCAGGCCGGAGTGCAGTGGCATGATCTCGGCTCACTGCAACCTCTGTCCCCTCGGGGTTTAAGTGATTCTCCTGCCTTAGCCTCCTGAGTAGCTGGGATTACAGGCGCCTGCCACCTCACCTGGCTAATTTTTGTATTTTTTGTAGCGACAGAGTTTCACCATCTTGGCCAGGCCACTGTTAAACTCCTGACTTAGTGATTCACCTGCCTTGGCCTCCCAAAGTGCTGAGATTACAGGCGTGAGCCACATCTCCTGGCCTATAGTTATTTAAAATAAAGAATAATATAACATCCTATAATACCATAACAAATTTAACCCATATGATTTTGACATTGTTATTTGGGATAATTTGTCTCCATACAAACAAAATATAATCTCCAAACTTCCGAAGAGCAGAATTTCTCAATATTTTGCACATTTAGATTTTTGCTGGTGTTTTGTGGCAGAATAGAAGGGTAAAAGACATCCCTGAGATAAAATTAATTTTTCTCTGTGACTCCAGGATGTTTCCATTATAATAATATGTCACATTTTTATTACATAAACATTCCTGAGATAAAATTAATTTTTCTCTGTGACTCCAGGATGTTTCCATTATAATAATATGTCATATTTTTATTATATAAACATGGAAACTTTTGAATAAAGGAAGAAAATACATCATCATAAAGAAAAAGTTACATTCTATGGCTCTGGACAGCCATGTTGCATGACCATCCAAAGTGAGAGAGTGGAAGTAAAAAATTCCACATATGTTAGAATTTTGATACTGTCATTTAACATAAGCAATTATTGTTAAATATACAATATTATAAAATTAATAGGAAACTGCATTTTGGTTTAAAAGTAAACTTTTCAGTCCTTGTCTAATATCATTTTAAATATATTGAAAGAGATTCTACAGGCCAAGGAATTAAAATAAGTTGATTAAGTAATTTCCTGCTGCATAGAAAACTTAAAATGCTAATAAGTTTACATGCAGATATTTAATTCTCAAATAACAGATTTGAGTTGTTTTAGATATCATTGCAATAGAATTCCAGAAAATATGTAAAAGAGGAAAATAGAATGACTGCTCATAAACCAGGCAGCATGGTCTCAAGAGGATAATCTATGATAACTTTCAAGGGTAGCATTGTTTCAGTCAAACTTGATTTAGGATGAAAGAAACACAACTTATTACTTTTTAATAGACTGATTTTTTTTAGAACAGTTTTAGATTTATGGAAAATTGAGCAGATAGCACAGAAAGTTTCCTTCCCATATGTTTCCTCTGCCCAGTTTCCTCTATTATTAACATCTTGATTAGTGTGGTAATTTTTTATAATTAATATATCAATACTGATACATTACTGTGAACTAAAATTCATAGTTGTTATTAGGATTCACTCTGTATTGTGTAGTTTATAGTTTCTGATGAATGTATACTATCATGTATCCATTATTATCTTAAAAATCCCCTTTGTTCCACCTATTTATCCATCCCCTCCTATCCTAAATCTCTGCCAATCACTGAACTTTTTACTATAGTTTTGTCTTTTTCATAATGTCATGTAGTTGGAATCCTACAGTATGTAGTCTTCTCAGACTGGCTTCTTTGTCCATTTAAGTTTCTTCTACATCTTTTTATGGCTTAATAGCTTGTTTCTTTTTATTGCTGAATATTGTTCCATCATTTGGATATACCACATTTGTTTGTCATTCACTGTTTGAAGGAGATCTTGGTGTTTCCAGCTTGGGCCACTATGAATAAAGCTGTTGTAATCAGTCATTCATGCACAGATTTCTGTGCAGATGTAAGCCTTCAACTCATTTAGGTATGTATATAGGAAGGAGATCTCTTGATCTTCCAGAAAGACTATGGTTAGTTTTGTAAGAAACTTCCAACTCTTGAAAAGTGGCTGTGCCATTTTTCATCCCCATCAGCAATGAATGATAGTTCTGTTTGTTCTGCATTCTTACAGCATTTGATATTGTCATTTTTTTTCTTATTTCAGCCATTAGAGATTTGGGCTTAGTGTTGATTTGGGTATTTTTAAAAATCTATTTTAATTTGCATAGTTATGATATGAAGGCAGTAAAATCTATTGATTCAAATACAAAAAGTAAAAATTGTAGACATAGTTATATCTAAAGAATTATACTGACAAAAGGTATAAAATTTGCAATATAAATAAGTTCAATAACCTATTAAATTGGACTTTCAAGTACATTGTTTACCTCAAGATAATAACCTTAAAACTTAATATTTCCACCTGTTCTTTTTGTTTCTTTCATGAGGAAAGTACCTTTATCTGTGGGACTCAAACACTTTTTTTCTCTTTTTATCCTGTTAGAAATATAATTTATTTCAGAGTAAGTAATGCGAACATGAGAAGTAATTGTAAACAAAGATAGCTGGTTTTCCTCTTAATTTCTCCCATCTCATTTCTCACACATTGCAGACATTCGATACATTTCACAAAGTCTTAACAATTCTTAGAATAGAAAAAAGATTGAAGCAGCTCAATTTTTTATTCTAGTTACTTAATTGGAGCCTGTAGTGTGTGGAATTGTGTATTCAAGTTCTAACCCCTGGAAAGTATGGATGTGATCTTAGTTGGAAATAATGACTTTGATATTTAATTAGTTAAGCATCTTGAGATAAATCTGATTACTTGTATTCTTAAAAGAGAAGGACAGGATGAAGACAGAGACAGAGAGAAGGTCATGTGAAGACAGAGGGAGAGACTGGAATGATGCATCTACAAGTTAGGGAACTGGAAGGATTGTTGCTAGGAAGAGGTAGGGAAGAATTATTCCCCAGAACCCTCAGAGGGAACAGAGCCTTGCCAACACTTTGATTGCACACTTCCGCCTTCAGAATTGTGAATAAATAAATTTCTATTGTCTTAAGCCACCCAGTTTGTGGCAATGTGTTATGTGGTCCCAGTAAATAAAAACAGGGAATATTTAATATCTGAGTAATATATGGTGAATGTCTTATTCTCAGGAACACAAAGATGAATCAGGCTATCAGTTTAATGAAGCTGAGTTTATTCCTTAACTATAAATGTTACTTTTTTTGTTATTGGCAATTATTTTTTATTTCGCTACTGTAAGCATGCTCTTGCCTAAAAATTTTAAGGGTTAGATTTCATAAATGGAGAATTGTTAAAATGTTTATATAAATTTTTATTTTAATAAACTCTTATATGGCACAAAGTCATTTACTTGCTTCAGAATAGGTAATGAAAATGTAGCCTTATTATATTTAAACCCAGTTCACATAGGGTAATTTGCTTATTAATTTGGTGCTAATTTAATAACAGAAAACACTTCTAGTTTGAACGCCAGAAGATAAGTGAATTTCCTTGGCTAGGGAAATGTACAACCACACATTTTATAGAGACTTATTTGGAAGGTTTTTTTCTTTCCTTGATACATTAAACTAGGACAGGAAACATTTCTAATTCAGCAGTGAACAACTGACATATGAAATGTTTGACTAAATCCATAATCTAAAAGCAGACTTCTTTAAATGCAGAAAATCTTTTGGATTTTAGAGGTTGTGTCCTGAAAGAATTTGAGTTTGTGTTGTGACTTATAGACCAGCAAAAACAGAAGCACATTTTGATAAAGTTTATATTTTTTAAAACATTTTTTATTGAAGTCCACAAGGCTACCATGAAAGCTTCTTTCAATTGGTTAAAAAAATTGCATTCCAATGATTTCTGAGAAAATGAAATGGTTAGATTCTGAAATTAATCATTGAATACCTTTTAAGTTAGAATATTTTATTGATAATGTGGATGGAAAAAGGAGAGCGTATATTATGGACTGAATGCATGTGTTCCCTCAAAACTGACTTCTAATGTGCTATGTTTTGAGGAAGGAAATCATGAACATCAAATAAGTTCATAGAGTAGAACCCTAACTCAATAGAATTAGTCTTCTTATGAAAAGAGACGCCAGGAAGCCCTCACCCCTTCTCCACCCTTGTCACATGCATCAAGAAAAGGTCATGTCTTTCTTCATACATGTCTTCCGACATAGAAAGAAGGTGGCTGTTTATAAGTAAGGAAGAGAGCCCTCACCAAAAATCAAATTTGGCCTTTTGTCATGGGCTTCTAGCCTCTAGAACTGTGAGAAAATAAATTTCTGTGGTTTAAGCCATCCAGTCTGTGGTGTCTTGTTACAGCAGCCCAAACAGAGTAATACAGCGTGTAACCACAAAATTAGTCCTTAATTGAATGCTTCATGTTTCTTAGAAATTTTATATAAATCTCACTTTTAACCAAATGAACTGAAGATAATGGGAAAACCATTTGGTTTTTAACACAGTGACATCAAGTTTTCATCTTGGTGCATCTTTGACCTTAAAAGTATAATATTCTGCACAATTTAACATGGGCAGTAAATATGCTGCCTATGTCTACGCCTCCCAGGCCAGCTTAGCATTCAGTGTCAGTTGTTGAATAATTTAAAAGGAAGATCCATGTTGAAAATCTTTGTTAGAGAATGCTATCTGACATAAATAAAAAATAATAGTTTAGATGGTAAAGAATGATCCAATTATTAAATGAAGGAACTCTGTGTTTAAAATTCAGTGTTTTTTTTTTTTTTTTGTATTTGTGAATCAAATTAACTTTAAAGCTGTCGAAATTATTCATTTACATTGTTTAGTGTTTCTGGGTTTACAAGAACTTTCTTTTGCTTAAATCTGAGAGGATCCTGGCTCAGATAAAGTTTTCATAATAAGAAAAACAGCTAAGAGACAGGCAAAGTTCTGCAGGAACCATTTGAGTATTTACTAGCTTTTGACGTATGAGGAAGATATCAGCTTGGAGGGCTAATATATATCTTTTAAAATCATGTCTTGAAAGAATTTCTGCATTATTCATAGTGATTACTAAAAGCTTGCATGTAAAAATGTGTGCATAAATAGCCATGCAGTTTGTTCTAAAATTTTAAACAAGTTCTTCTAAGTTGCATTTAAGTCTTCATTGAAACATTGTTAATTGATAATTTTAAGTTTTATTTCTAGCTACACATTCCATTTTCTTGTTATAATTGAAAGTATAAAGAAGCTTTCACTAATATTAATTTGGGTCTATAATCGTACTTATAACTCTGTCATTCCAAAGTTTTTCACCACAAGAGTTTTTTTATATTACTTTCTCTCATTTACCTCATACTTGGTAAGGTTTTGTTCACCAAATATGTAGCATTTAGAAAATAAAGCTTTACTAATTTGTAATTAATTAAAAAACCATATTACTGTTTTTCTGATCAACATAAGATATTCAGTCTGGCCACTGGGCTGATATAATTTCAGTAAAAAGAAAAGCTGTCTGGTATTTTAGGTAACCTGAGTAGTTTGAACCAAAGCAAAGGTAAGCAAATACATGACAATGATTGATAATTATGAAATATTAATCTGTGGACTCCATTCTTATCTTAATTGATTCCCTCAAAGAAAAATGCTATCTTGAAAACAACCGATACAAATCTTCAAATTCTCGTTCTGTTCTTTATATGCTAAAATAAACTACTGTAGTGTCCTTTATTACCTCACATCTCATTTTCACTGAAAGGCTGTTATAACATTTGGTATCTTGGAAATGGAGTAAAATATATTTCTATTAAAAGTAACAAATTAATTAAAGTCTACTGTTAAACATTTTTAATACTACTTAAAGTGATAGCTAAGATAACATTTTGAAATGAAAGAACTCATAGCAATACTTTGAGCAATGCATAATTACATAGCAAGTCTGTGACAAAAAAAATCTTAAATACATCAGCTTATTGAAAATCCCCTTTTAAAAACCTGCATCGGGAGAGAGATCCAAGATGGCCACGTAGCAGCAGCTCAGGATTGTAGCTCCCAGTGAAAGCGCAGAGAGCGAGTGGATGCCACAAATGCCGACGAATTTTTGATGCCCACAGACTGGGAGATTCCTGGCAAAGGAGCCACATGGGTCGCCAGCACGACTTTGGCCGGCGCGGCGCTTCTTGGTGCGGAGTGTATGGGACTGCATGCCCAAAGGCTCTGCTGGTCCCATCCTCACAAGGAGAACAGCAATTGGAAGCACTGAGGACCGAGAACAAGCACCCCTGAACCCGGGAAGGCCCAGCTCTGTAGGGAAGGGGCGCCCCCCGAAGGAAAACTAAGAAACAGAAAAAACTTCATCACCAACAAGCCGGACGTCCACTCAGAGACCCAATCTGAAAGTCGGCAATTACAAAGACGACAGGT